>JANRGW010030511.1:6309-27960 GCA_024733675.1 Psilopsiagon aymara | reverse complement strand
TGGAGAAGAGAAGGCTGTGTGGAGACCTCATAGCAGCCTTCCAATATCTGAAGGGGGCCTATAGGGATGCTGGGGAGCGACTCTTCCTTAGGGACTGTAGTGAGAGGACAAGGGGTAATGGGTTCAAATTTAAACAGGGGAGATTTAGACTGGATATGAGGAAGAAATTCTTTACTGTAAGGATGGTGAGGCGCTGGAATGGGTTTTCCAGGAAAGTTGTGAATGCTCTATAGGTGGTGGTGTTCAAGGCCAAGTTGGACATAGCCTTGGGTGATAAGGTTTAGTGGGAGGTGTCTGTGCCCATGGCAGGCGTGTTGGAACTAGATGATCTTAAGGTCGTTTCCAACCCTAACTATTCTATGATTCTATGATTCTACAGGAATCCAGGTACACCTGATATACCAATTACTTGTTTCGTGGGCATGATATTGAATTGATTTATGAATTACAACCCAGATGAAAAGAAAAAAATATATATTGCTTTTCATGCCTGCAGCTGCTCAGTATTGTCTTTTACTGTGTTCAGAATAAGCTCAAGGAGCAACTTTTCTGACACAGGTCAAATACTATATATATGATATCTGTTTCAGTGATGGTGGTGATTGTTACTTTTACATTTGTTCTGTTGTACCATATTCATTCTGTTTTATGAACATTAAGATGAGTTCAAGGGCAATGCCATCTTTCTTGCGTGTTTTTTTATGAGATATTAACATACATGAATCATTAGCCCAGATGTAGTGGAAGCCAGAAACTGCAACAGCTGAAAAAGGCCTGTGTGTTTCTAGTGACATGAAGACTGTCCTCAGTTAAAAAAATAAGCTACTAACAGCTATTTAGGATACTCATCTTTTTCATTAATAATGTAAGCCAAGACCTAAATAGTTGACTGAGAAAAAATTTACTTCCAGGACAATTTTATTTTAAATTTATTATACCATGATTGCTGGATTGGGTTACTGTTGGGCTACTGTTGGGTTACATTGGGCCACTGTTACAATCCTGAATGTTAATTAAGGTTCCCTGAAGAGTATTTTGGTTTACGTCTGCGGAAAAAATAAAAAGGGTCAACAGCACACCAACTTCAGATTCTCTTTTTTTTTTACCCTGCCATGGTGAAATTCAGTCCTACCCCTTGACAGCCTTTGTCAAATTGAAGAATTCCAGTCAATATGAAACAAAAAGAAGTATGAATGAAGGGCTAGATTCATAAATCTAATGGCAAATTCCCAAGTTAGTGCCCTAACTACCAACAGGCGAGTATCCCAAGGTCTCTCTTTTTGATGCTGCTTTATCTGATGTCTAATAAATAAAGGCTGGAAATTCAGTGAGTCAGTGAACCTCAGTACTAATTTGCAGTGTTATTCTCTTCCGCTGGCTCTAGGACAATTTTATGCAAATTAAAGCAGTTTAACAAAAAAGAATGTCAAAGAACCAAATCAAAATTTTACCTCTTGTATTATTGTTTAGGAAACTTACCTATCAATAGAGAAACTTCTGCTGAATTCACTTTTTATTTAATTTGAGAATAGGGATTAGAATGCAGATTCTCAGTGTATGTTAGACGTGAATTCTTAAGAGTTTTTTTCTGTTGCTTGATGTATAGCTTTTTATTTTTAAGATCTCAAGAGTTCTTGTTTCATTTTGTGTCCCGAGGCATATTGTGAAGTTGAACTGTTAGGTAGGTTAAGAAAGTTACTCTTGTTAAAATGAAAAATAAAAAAACCCCAAAAGTATAAAAAAGTTATCACTTTAAGATCTTCATATACTCCAAGACCTAGGCCAGTAGTAATCACTTTCCCAGGTGGTGTAATACAGTGTGATTCCAAAGACATTATTGAAGCTAAACCCCTTCATCCCAGAAGAGAACCAAGGCGTGTATCAATAATCAAATGCAACTATAAAAGGACAAGTTCAAAAAATACTGTAATTCTCTGAACACTTGCTCACATGCAAAATAGAAAAATTATTTAAAATTCTGTTTCCTTTACTTTTCACTTCGTCTGTTTGCAATAACATCTTTATAACTTTGTCTTCTTTTCTTTTTAACAGCACCTTCAGGCTTGAAGGAATATCTATACCTGGAGGCACATCAGTTAATTTCTTTCATATCAGATTCATCATAGTGACTTCTTGCAGGCCAGATCTGAGAAGTAACCAGGAACCTGACTTTCTGTGGAGAATGGAAAAGCCCTTCAAGTCAGAGCACAACTGATCATGAGTGTAATCTGCATTGAATCATCTTTCTCAGATCTGACAGCTACAAGCTGAGTCCTGGAGAAAGCCACAGCCTTAATTTCCATTTGGTGGGAAAGAAGAATATAGAGGACTAAATGTCTTGCCTCGTTGCAGAAACTGCTGTCTCTGAGCCTGACACTTGAGTCCTGTGCTGACTAACCAGAGTAACAAACAATGAGTTTTTCATAGGTCCAGCCAGCATCCACAGATATTTCAGTATGTAGCCAAAAGGAGAGATGAAGCACTTAAGTAATAGCAGAAAAGTAATGCATTTACTATAACAGAGGAATGTGACTGTAGGGAAAGAAGACCTTTGTCATCCCTTGTACATATTCAAAGCCATACAGGAACAGAGCATCGGTGATGTTAAATTGCCTAAAAGGACACTGTCTCCTGTCCTCCACCCAACTTTGAAGAAGTTCAGCTGTTAGAGATTGCATCTCAATGCACTTCTAGTATTTGCACTGTCACTTCCATTCAGGGTAATGATGTGTGTCACTGTTTGCACAGATGGCCCCAGAGATTTTTGACCACAGCAAGTTATATTTTGTTGGGGCTCCAAAAGGAAAGTTAGAACTGAAGAAGAATATTTGCGCTCTTTTTCACTATGGGGATCTCTTCACAGAAAGGACTATGGTCTTTTCTTGGGTTTAAATAAATACATACATATACATACATATACATATATGTATATATATGAAAAAGCATCAACATGATAAGGTGTATTTAAAACGGGGATATAATCTTTTTTAATAGCATCCATTTTTTATCATATTAGCAACCAAGTAATTTAGTCTATGGAGTTATACATCCAAAACGTTCCTATTGAACATTTACGTTATATTCCAAATTACTGTTAAAGAAGTCATTTGTAATATGTATTTGACATAAATTTTTCTAGCCATTTGTCTATACTTCATGGAGATATCTAACAGGCAAGCAGCATTTTGAGTTTATTTTTCTAAATAAATTTCTTGTTCATGTTATTTGCAGTCACTCATTTTGGCTGGTTTTCATTATCTCCAAAAATAATTTAAAGACAGAACCAAAATGCAGGAATTGTTCTACTTAAGCTGTAATGATTTGCTGACCAAAAGCTTTAATATAAATATTGTAATTTGTAAAATGATGAAGTATATTTATACAGGCAAATATGTATGGAAAACAAGAGGAGGTATTTTAACTCTTAATTTCAGAACATAGTTTATTTTAATATTGACATGAAGAAATCTAAATATATAATGGGATAGATTTTTTAGTATCATTGAGTTTTCGCAAGTGAAGATTTGGATGCTGAAGAATGAAAGAAATGTAGTCTAATAATTGTGGATCCCCAAATTATGCAGAGACCCTTTGTCAGCTGTCTCTTTTTATTCAAAAACTGGTTTCATTTTTTGAGGTTTGGGGTTTGTTTTTTTTTTTTTTTTTTTCCCTCTCACTGTGTGTAGGGCTGTTTGTTTGGATTGTTTTCATTTTACCATACTGAAAAGGCCATGAAGTTGATACTATTTGATCACAAATGGAGAAGATACAGAATAAGAGATTGTTTCTTATACCAATCTACAGTTTACAGTTAAGAAAACTCGTTGTTATTCATCTACTGAAGTGTTTTGTTGTCAAGCTATTGAATATTTCAATGCTAGAGCTGTTTTAAATAAAATATATTTTTTCCTTTTTTCTTAGTCCATTAGCCTGTGTGTAATTTTAAGAGAATAGTGAAGCACGTGATTCCCAGTTTACTTAAAATATTAATCTTAAATCCAGTCACGTGTATCTGATTTATGAAGCTGAATAGTTTTTTATTTTCAGTGCTTTATGAAAACTATGAAATGCTCAATGATAGAAAAATGGTCTTTCAAGAACAAAAAAATGAAAATTTAAGGTTTTTTTTTTTTAATTTATAGGTTAACTTTGTCATGAGCAGATATCTTAAACATGTTGCTCTGCTCTAATGTACTAAATAGTTTATGTGGGTGTGTTTGTGTGTGTCCACTCATGAGCACCCTGACCTGCTGATGAATGAACAAAGTGAAGTGCCACGAGTCCTGTTACTGCAATGGATTATCATATTATTGTTTTTCTTGGAGAAAGACCTGAGCTCTGTCTTGCTTGTGACTCTGAAGCCATAAATATCTTCTGTCAGGAAATCAGAAAATGAAATCATGAAGTGAATATTAGCCTCCCTCATCTGTCAAAACTTGGGATCATCTCATGGTTTGACTCTTTTTTTAAGGAAAGTTAGTGGTCAATTTCCATTGGTGCAATGGATAAATAAAACCTTGTATTTGTTTAAGAATGATTGCTGTTTTTTAGTCCCACATATTTTAGCTTATGGTTGGCTTACAGTCTTTAAACTGTAATTTCATTTCTGTGTCATTAGAGTAGCACACTTGGACACAAAACTTGCATGGGCTTGGTTTTGCTTCCTCCTTGGATAAACTGTATTTTATAATTGGAGAGCTTGCTTTTTGGGACTAGCATTCAGAGTTGTTTAAAGTAGGGACATCATTACCAAAACAATGAGAAAATTTCAGAATGATAATCTGAGCATTTCCATTATCTAATAATAATAATAATATTTGGAAAAGCTCCTATTTTTGTGAACAAAATGCATTCATCTATATTTGAAAATCGCCCAATAAAAAGCTAGTGAAATAATTCATTACTACTTGCAAATACTTTTCTGCTGTGATGAATTCTAGATGAGATTGTGTGTGAAATTTTTATTGTACAAAAACGACCCAAACAATGCAGTTTTCTTCAGACAAATACAGCAGATCTGAAAAATAATGACGTAGTCCCTGGAGTGGTTTTACACAATGTGTGTAATGCAAAAAAAAAAAAAAAAAAAACATATACCAACATGTGGGGTTAATTTGAGTTACAAATGTAATTGGAAGAGGACACTCGCGGTTTGTATCTATCACATTCTTTACAACTCTGATTTAACCTGGGGTTTCATGCTGCAAAGTAAATTTCAGTGCATGTGCACACACACACTTGCATGTACCATGACTTATTCTACAACCTGACACTGGGGTAACTCCAAATTTCTTGATTTTTGTGGATTTAAATAATTAAATCCTTAGGTAAATATTCAGTATTGTGGTGTAAGCTGAGCTGATGTGTGTATACTATGCAGATACTCCCCTGAGATAAAACTTCAACACAAGATAATAAAACTCTACTGTAATTTCTCAAATGGTTGGCAAATAATGAGCACTGTTATTTCTTTTTTTTTTTTTTCATAAGGTTTAAAAACAGAGGAGACAATAAGATTATCTTATTAAACAACAAAGTTTTTGTGATTTTTCCACTATCTTAGGCTAAACCTTTTGACAAGACCAGCCGAACTTTTTCAAAAAAGCTGACATTATGGTAGCTGATGGGTCCTTTATGGTAGCTGATGGGTCCTTTATGGTTTATAGGTGCTGTGTGTACAAGAAGTGCCTGCAGAAGTGGTTCTAAAATAGTGCAGTATTTTGTCATCTGCCATCAGAAAATCTCTCTGAAACCATCAATATTTTGAAATGATGAGGTGTACAAACCCAAAACCTGACAGTTCTGGATGTCTCTACAAGAAATTCTTTCAGTAATTGAACTTTTTAAAATACATGCACTGCCATTATTCATCAGAAAAATAGAGGTATGTATCTGTTTTGCAAAGTGGAAGCAAAAGGTTACAAGTATCTGGTGATCACCGGAATGTTACAGAAGTGTCCCTCTCCCGATACGAGCAATCGCCCTGCGTCTCAGATGGCAGGAATATCCCAAGGGGCAACTTTTCTTTCTGATGGGATATGTGCTTGGTCTGTAGCAAGCCTCTCCAATAAGCTTGTAAATAAAACCTGTCCAGAAGATAGCCATGCCAGTTTTGGTGTGGGAGTGTGTTGCTTAAGGGAGGATGGGGGGAGGGCAACCATGGCCCTACCCTGGGGCTTCTGCCCAGGTAGGAGGCTGTCACTCAGCATCTGACAGAACCAGAGCCTACTGGAGGACAGGTATACTGGAATGTGCCTGCTGACTGTGAGGTAACACTTATCAGCCACCATCAGGGCTGTCTGCTAACCAGAAGTCAGGGGGAGTCAGGAAAAAATAGACCCTCTGGATGTCTGTGGCAGAAGAAAAGGAGACAGTGGCTTCTAAGGCAAAATGGAAAGGATGCTGGGAAAGAAGCTGTGGGCTTCATGCCATAAATCCCAGGAAGACCTTGGGAACTGACCTGTCAGCCTGAGAAGATCATGGAACAAATCCTCCTAGAAGCTCTGCTAAGGCATGTAGGGGACAGAGAGACAAATGGAGACAGCCAGCAAGGCTTTACCAAGGCTGAATCTTGCCTGAGTAACCTTTCTAGGATGGGGTGACTACCTCAGCAGACACAGGAAGAGCTACAGATGTCATCTGTCTGAACTTATGTGAGGCCTCTGACACAGCCCTCAGAAAAGTCCTCCTCTCTAAATTAAAAAGATTTGAACTTGAGGGATAGACTGTTTGATGGATAAAATATTGGTTGGATGGTCATGTACAGAGCGTAGTGGCCAACAGCTCAATGACCTGATGGCTGTTAGTGACAGTGTCCCCCAGAAATTCCTACTGGGGTCTGTACTGTTCAATATCTTCAATAATGACGTAGACAGAGGGATCAAGTGCATCCTCAGCAAGTCTGCAAACTACATCAAGCTGAGTGGTGCAGTTGACTTACCTGAGGGATGGGATGACATCTAGAGGGACATGGAGAAGCACAAGAATTAGAACCTCATGAGGTTCAACAAGGCCAAGTGCAAGTTCCTGCACCTGGCTTGGGGCAACCCCCAGTATCAATACAGGCTGTAGGATGAAAGAATTGAGAGCAGCTTTGTGGAGAAGAACTTGGGCAAACTGGTGGGTGAAAAGCTGTCAGCGAATGCCCACATCCCAGAAGGCTAATCGTATTCTGGGCTGCGCCAAAGGAACTGTAGCCAGCAGGTCAAGGGAGGTGATTCTGCCCCTCTACTCTGCACTGATGGAGTACTGCATCCAGCTCTGGAGTCCTTAGTTCAGAAAAAACCTGGACGTACTGGAGTGGGCCCAGAGGAGGGCCACAAAAATGCTGAGGTGATTGGAACACCTCTGCTACGAAGAAAGGCTGAGAGAGTTAGGCTTGTTCAACCTGGGTGAGGCTCTGGGGAGACCTCCTTGGGGCCTTTCAGTACCTAAATGGGGACAGGGAGAGACTTTTCAGGAGGGCCTGTAGCACTAGGACAAGGGGTAGCAGTTTTAAACTGAAGGAAGACAGACTCAGACTAGTTATAAGGAAGAATTTTTTTTACAATGATGGTGGTGAAACAATGAAAGAAGTTGCCCTGATCGGTGCTAGATGCCTCATTGCTGGAAATATTGAAGGTCAGCTTGGACAGGGCTCTGAGCAACCTGAATCAGTTGAAGATGACTCTGCTTATTGCAAGCGGGCTGGACGACATGACCTTTAAACGTTCCTTCCAAACCAAACTATTCGATAATTCTATAACAAATTATGGAGTGGCTGGGAGGAAAATGTCAGTTTATGTTGGCTGCTTTCAAATACCATTATCCTGTTGGTTTTAGAGTGATTTATTTAGCAATTGTCAATAGCAAGGGTTTAACAACATTGGTGCATCAATCCGGGATCCCTGCAGTGACCTTCCCAGAATTGCAGAGTGTCTGAAAGAGAGTATTTTCATCTATAACTGCAAAAACAGTGTAAGGAGAACATTCATCTGCAAGACAAACCAAGGAGACCTTGCAAATACAGAGGAATGTAATGAAGGGTTGACACTTGAGTTGAGATCACAAGTCTAGCTAAACTTGGGGAAAAGATATTCAAGTATGTGGTTTAAGATGACACAGTTACTGGGGCAAAACTGTAGGAACGAGTTGGAAGGAGAAGACTGAGTCGTGCAGAGGAAGTCATATTGACAGTGACACTTACATTACAGTAAGTTTCCTTAGAGGGCTGCTGCGACTAAATTACTGATTTTCATGGACTGGATAGTTGCAGATCCCATAAGAAAGAAGCAAAAGGCAGGTGGGTATGATTCAAAATGCTTCAGTTAAATGTTTCTTTAGATTCAATATCCTTGCAGGACGGCAGAAGCCAAAAAAATCTCCACACAGTTGTGCTTAAATTCAGAAAAGACAATTAAAACAAGGACCCCTGTAAGGAAGTATCTGGAAAGAATCACAGACAGTTAAGTCATGGCAGATGGCATAGAGACTATTTGATACTTTACTGAAGCACACAGCAAATACATCCTGTTTAACAAGAGGCTTGAGAAAGGGCAAAAAAGGAACCAGCATGGCCGAGACATCCTTCAGATAACTGAAGGTTTTTAAAGAAAATGTAAGGATTGCAAACTTCTTAAAACTAAATATAAATAAACTAAAAATCCACAGAAAGGCAAATCAAGCTAATTACAAGTTAGATAAGACATTTATTAACCAAAATAGTTGCAGCAGCAGGAATTCTGTCACAGTCTGTAGTGCCAAAAAATAATAAAGGGAAACAGAAGCACTTAGATATTATAGGAACAAAATAGGTTTAACATTTTAATTGTGCTTTTGCTGCAGAAGACTTTGGTAAATTCTCACACATGAATTTTTCTCTACGGGGGAACTCATCTGAAGTCATATTTTGTCTGTATGAGGTGGTACAAAATAGAATAAAGAAAATATGAAGACCAGATGGCATGCTGCTAACAGTTTTAAAGACACTCAGCAAAATAGTCAAAATGGTAACAATGCTGTGAAATTCATTGTTCAAAACTGTTTTGATGGCTTTTAAGATGTGAAGCTGCGAATTATGTTGACAATTTTAAAGTGAATTTGAGGTAGATTGGAAGAAGAGTCCAGATCATTGTCAGTATTGTGCAAATCAGTTGAAAACTGTCGTAATACTTTTTTTTTTTTTTAAAGAACTGGGAGGTATTTGACAGTGTCAATGTCATCAAATACTACAGGAAATGGTGTAGCCATCTAAAATAAAATACAGGAGACAGTGCAGCTGGCTAAGAGGAAAGTTCATGCATTAATTTTAAAAAGTGTTAGAATATGGGAGAAAAGGCTGATTTTTCATGATCAGTTTTCACAGTGGAAAGAAGTCACTAGTGAAGTTCCTTGGGACATGTACTGCTATCCGTGGTTCATAAAATATATGTGAACATATGAATATCCTGGAAAAACAGTGTATAGATATTTGGTAATTTACTGATCATAGTAAGTTTTAAAGTTATTATATATGAGTGGCCTGAATTGTTATTAAAATTGCAGATGAAATTCATTGAGTGCAAACTGATCAGTATGAAATCTCATTTTTATTTCACATACTTCACTTAGTTTGACATTTAGTGGTTAAATATTTTTATGAAAATGTCAATCCTGTGCTTAGAATGTTACAAAATTTAAGTATGCACTTAATTATTAAGAAGCTAACAGAGAAAATAAGTGAATGTCCTTCTATCAGTCAACGAATGTGTGGTAGGCCATGATATTTAACATTTTTAACACTATGTCCAGTTCTGATCGTCATCCAGAGGAAAAAAAAAAAAAAAGGATGCAATCAAACTGAAAAAGCTTCATTTACTTAATATTGTACTGATAAATACAGTTGCAGTGTAAGCTGTGAATGGAAGCCATCTGAATAATTAAAATTGAGGAGCTTTTAATTTACTCCATACTGACAATTACTGGACAAACTCCTTTTGAATTTCCTGCATGTGAATAACTAGAGAGTTTTCAACCAAACAAGCAGCAGTTGAGCATAAGAGAAACATATTATTTGTAGTGAAAACTTTACTTGGGCACTTGATTTTGTTAGTTATTTACAATTAAAATTAATCTTACTAGAAGACCTACTCAGTAGAATTTAAACTTCTGAAATTATTTTGAGTGGGTAGACCAGATAAGATTCTAAAATGAACCCAAATTCATCTGTAATGCAGAATTTAATATAATTTGTTTTATTTGGCCAATTATTTTTTTCCATTTAACGAGATTTTGCAATAGCAGTGAGTAGCTTGTGCAAACATAATAGTATCATAGGATTTTTTTTCACAGAGCAAAATGTTTTTAAAATGTTGCACCTGGGAACGTCAGTAAAAATTTCTGTTTATTATAATTTAGCAAGTAAAATACAGCCTGCTCTTTTATGCATCACTGTTACAGTTGTGCTGCTATTGCTGAAATAAGACAATAGATTTTATTTTAACACTGTCCTTCATCTATCTATTCTTAGAACAAATGCTTGAGTTTTTTTCTGTTTCATCTCTAAGGCAATCTGCATTCATATTGCTAACAGAGGCCTCTGGTTTGCTCTTTCCCCTGTTTTCAAACTACAGATGTAATCTGGGACATTATAGCACTAACTTACTTCATCTGTTGGAATTTGTTGTCTGTTGATCATATACCATTTACTTTTGTTTGAGAAGCAGATATCACAGATTGGTCTTGTGTTAACAGACTTCATTTAATGTAGCTTAGACTGATTCTATCTTATGGAAAAATAAATACTTGGTATTTTTGTGTGGAAAACCTGACTAAAGGCACTGTCTTTGTTGTAGGCTGTTTAAACAGGCTTTTCCAACAACAAAAAAAAAAGTACTTTAGAATATTTTGGCAATGGATGAGAAGTATTTCCATATGCCTGGTTATGGCTTTGTTCCATTTGGACTTGCAATGTGGTGTTTTGAATGGAACGAATTGAACTGAATGAAATCACCACTACATAACTAATCTGTTTCTAGTTTGCAAAAATTTTTACTTTTCTGACAGTGTAGAGGGTCTTAGCTCACATTAAAACAATGTTCTAATTAAGATTTAAATTTCTTCAGATTTTTTATCATATGCAGAGAAGAGAGTAAACAAAAATAAGACGTAGTGTAGCAGAAGGGAGACCTTTATAAAAGTAAAAAGAAAATAAATACAAAGTAGGAAAATTCCTTTTTCTGAAAATGCATTGTAAGACCCATAGTTGAAAGAGCTAAATAATGACATAGAGAAAAGTAGCAGCAAAGGTCACATTGCATATTAGGTTCCTGGAATTGAGGTGTGCAAAGTACGATTTAATAAATGGCAAAATATAAAACATATATCACTCTGCCTTTAAACTTTCAGACTTTTGCAGTTAGGGTAGTTGTGTCTCAGAGAATCCAAAGAATGATAGAAATACTGGTTAGAATGGATTTCTGGATATAAACTGTTCCAGTTTCACTTTGGAGGCGATCAACCAAAACTTTGTCTTCATAACCTCTCCAAAGGTTTCTATGGATATCCTGGTGTAGTGCTGTACTGTGAAGAAATTTTTCTGTATGTAAAGCCTGATTTACTTAGCTAACACTTCAAGGCTATCCCTTGCGTATTCCCTTTTGTATTTTTCTGTTATTTCTGCAAAGAGTTTAGCTTGGCACTTGACTTTAACTTTGCTACTGTGCTCTCCAGCAACCTTTCCATTTTAGTCATGAGCTTTCGTAGTCCTCTGCTGTGCATTCTACAAAGTTCATCTGTCTCAGGGCACAAGGATGTTTCTGGCCTTGGAGTCAACCAAGTGCTTGTACCTGAAAATGCTTTCAGCCTGATTGCTGCTCATCTAGTCAGTTCCCATGAGCCATACCTGTTCCATCCGAAGTAAAGAGCCTTCTGCCTGTTAAACTTCATTTCCCAAGATCCTTCTGGCTTGATTTTTTTTCATTCATTATGTCAGTCATGCCTCTTAACGAAACATCATCCAAAAATTTGTCAACTTTGCCTTCTGTTGTCCCTGATTAAGGGACATCAGTATTGATCCCACGTATCATGGAAGTCATTAATGCTCACAGACCATGGCTAGCCATTGATAAATCTGTCTGTACTGTTCTTGATGTCTGCCTTGTCTTTCATGTGTTTCAAAATAAATTCCACGTGAATGTCAGCTGTGAACTTTCCAGTGTTTAAGGTGACACTGGCCTGGTTTAAAGTTCCTCTGTTTTCTCTTCCTTCTTAAGATTAATGTAATGTTTGAGGTTTTTCCTGTTGTTGAAGACCTTTCTTGATTACTGTGATTTTAAAAGATGATAGTAGCCTTCAGCTCACTTCAGCTAGCTCTTTCAACACTTTCAGGTGAATGTGATCTTGTATCCTGTACTTGAGTAAGTCCAGCTACTTTAAGTTGTCCTTAACTTGTTGATCTCCTTTTTGCCTGCTTCCAAATCTAGCCTGATACCAGAGAAGTTAAAAAGTAGGCTTTGACTGCAAAGTCTGAAGGCAAAAAAGAATTAAATAATTCAGCTTTTTCAATATAGTCTGTCAGAAAAATTGTCTCTCCTATTTGGCAAGCACTTATTTTCTGTGAACTTCCATCTGATACCATACTTGTAAGGACCCTTCTTGTTACTTTTTTTGTCCCTAATTCATTTTAGCTCTAATCAGATTTCGGTCTTTGTGATTTTTATCCTTAACAACATGAGCAATGCTTTTATGGTCTTCTTTTGTTTCCTATCCTGGTTTTCTCTTTCTGTATGATTTCTTCTAGCATTTCTTTAAGTGTTTCTCTATTCAGCTGTTCTGGCCTCTGGTTTAAATTCCTAGTCTTGGTGCATGAATGTGTGGTTTTCTCCTGAGCTCTAAATAAGTTTTCTTTAGAAGTCAGCTAGCTGTTCTGTGTACCTGTTTTGCAGGAGATTCCAAGAGGGTTACCCCAACAATATTCTAAATAAGTCAAAATACGCTTCCTGAAGTCCAGAGTCCAAACCCATGGCTTACTTTCTCAGCCTTTCTCCCAATCATAGAATCATCAAATGGTTTGTATTGGAAGGAATCTTAAAGGTCATCTAGTTCCAACTCCCCTGCCACAGAAAGGGACACCTCAACCTAGATGAGGTTGTTCAAAGTCCTGTCCAACTTGGCCTGAAGCACTACCAAGGATGCGGTAGCACAAATTCTCTAGATCTCTGTCTTCTCCTGGTCACTGCAAACCAAACTAATGTCTATGATCACATTCAAAACTATTTCTTCCTTGTTGAGCAGCGGCTCAACTAGAGTATTTCACTTATGGGCCCCTGTAGCTTTTCTATTAGGAAATCATAAGCAGGGCCCTCTAGACTCTTCCAGTGTAACTCTAAAAATTGCACTGCCTCTTCAGCAGATGTCCAGGTGGTCAAAATTCTCTGTACGGACCAATGGCTGTGATCACAGGATTCCTGCTAATTGTAGACAGCCTTAGAGGTGTCACCATAGTCAGGTGGGCTGTCACAACTATAGAGTGTTGCACCCCCTTTGACCTTGACCCAGAGTTTCCACAGACACCTGCTTGATTTCACATCAGGTTTCTGCTTGATCAAAGATTTCCTTTGTATAACATACATCTCCTGGTTCTTCTTTATTGCCTACCTTCCCTCAGCAGTCTTTAAACATGTACTTCGTGAAATC
This sequence comes from Psilopsiagon aymara, assembly GCA_024733675.1. NCBI lineage: Eukaryota > Metazoa > Chordata > Aves > Psittaciformes > Psittacidae > Psilopsiagon > Psilopsiagon aymara. The sequence continues at coordinate 14,307 of JANRGW010030511.1, read as the reverse complement.
AGACAGTTCAGTCTACTGGAAGCAGCAGCCCTATGGAAGTGAAAAAAAAAAAAAGAAGTAATTGCCATATGGCATGGAGACCTCTCCAAGATGGAAGTGAGAGCAAGCTTAGGACAGAAAAGCGTTAGAATGTGTCTCACAGTCTTCATCTTTAGAGGTCTTGAAACATAAAGTAATCTGTCAGGAAAGATTTATGCATGATTGTTCAAACAGAGGCAGAAGAGTGACCTAGATGACCTTTCTGTAAATGGGAAAGAAGTTGTCAAATGGGAAGTGAGTCTGGAAATTTGAATATTACTAACTTAGTAATCAACTAGGAGCGAGTAATATGGTAAAAGAAGGTGGGCAAAAGCCCAAGAGTAAATGTGAAAATTACCCTTTGAATGTACTTAACAGGCTTTCAGAGGGCTGCCTTGGGATTATTGTGGCACAGACGAATATTACCGAAAAGGCTACCTGATGCAATAGAATGACTTAAGCCAAAAATATTTGGTTGTCAGATTTTATAAAAAATAAAAAAGCTGTAATCAGAACACTGTAGAAAACCTTGAAAGAATGTGAAATTTGCAAACACTGAGTATTGCTTGTTTTGATGAATGAAGATATGAAACAAAGTAGTCTGTCATGCAGGCAAGCACATAACTCATTTGAACATGTTATATCAATTTGCTTTTAATTCATTTATGCTCAGCCCATATGCATATGGAGGTAGATGATTATTGAGTGGACAAAATGAAGGGCAGAAAAAAATTCAATCACTTGGTACTAGGTTATCACTTTTACTTTATCTGGATACATTGCAGGATAAAAATATGTATATTCTATAACAAGTATAAAGACAATTTGTTCTTACTTTTATTTTCTGTTGATGGTATAATGCAAAAAGGGTTTACTTAAATAAAAATAAGATTTTGTCTCCTCACCGCTATTGTTAATCCTGGTCAACAGCAAATGGAGTAATTAGTGTCTGTTTGGTTACATGTAAGATGGCTCTTAAATTACAGAACTAGGATCACTGATTCTTGGGAGGATCTCCTCAAAATGTGAGTAGGAAAAGCGCTGAGAATAAATAATGCTTCTTTTTCAGTGTCTGAGATTTATTATATGATAATTAGAACTATCTTCTGGATACACACCCTTCCACTGTCATGAAACATGAACAGATGGAAAGCTAATTTGGACCAGACACTTAACTTGAAGTGAACTGAAGCTACATAAGATGAATCGTTTTTCATTCAAGCATAAGTTTTAACTAATGATTCATGGTCATGTTTAAAAATAATTCATATTCACTGAACAAAACCAGTAAAGGTAACAGATAAACTGGTTTTGCCAGGACTTTTGTAAGACAGAGGAAAAATATAATTTATTGTTATAGTCCTGTCTTATTTGATATAACCAGAAACCACACTGATGGTAAAGAGAAAAAAATTTACGCAGAGAAATAGAAAATAACAACTTCACAGCTTCTAATATTCATTAAAGTCCAAGAAATTTTATTAGATTATCATACCTTCATTCCTGTATTAGTATGTAAAAGGACTTCTATCTAGAACTTACCCTAGCAATTAGCATATTTTTCTTTTGGGGAAAATCATACTGACAAAGCGGAGACACACACAGATGTATTTGCTCAGAATACTCAATTTAATGTGAACATTTTAAGCAAAAAAGATGTCTTCAGAATTTTCTCAGACCCCATTAGTATGAAAAAGGCTTCATTATAATCCTTGAGGGATGATATTTTAATTTTGATTGAAACAGGAAATGCAATTTGATGATTTCTCTAAGAACTGAAAAATTGAGCTTCAGGCAGAAACATAAAGAACATAGGGACTTTCAAATGCATGGACTGCAGAGGTAATATACTCTGTTCTTGTACCCTCTGGACTCATGTGTTTGATAAAAGTATACACAGATATGAAAAGATAAAGATTACAGACGTCACCTGCTGTTCTGCTGTGTGTTCATTGTAATAGTGTAAGCCTAGCCAGTAACTCAGCACCACGTTTCTGCTCGCTCACTCCCCTCCTTCTTTCTCCTCCATTCCTGGAGGGATAGGGAGGAGAATCGAAAGAATGTAAACCACATGGGATGAGATAAGAACAGTTTAATAACTAAACTACAATACAATAATACTACCACTAGCAATAATGATAAGGGAAATAACAAGGAGAGAGAATATAAAACTAAAAAGGAAAGGAAAACAACAATAAACACAAGTGGTGCATAATACAATTTATCACTACTCATTGATGCCCAGCCCAACCTGAGCAGCAGTCCATCATTTCCATGTTACTCCTCCTGGTTTATATACTGCGCATGATATTCTGTGATATGGAAGGCCCCTTTGGCTAGTTTGGGTCAAATTTCCTGTCTCTGCTCCCTCCTGGCTTCTTGTGCCTCTCCTCACTGGCAGAGCATGAGAGACTGAAAAGTCCTTGATCAGGTTAAGCACTACTCAGCAACAACTAAAACATCAATGCGTTATCAGCATTATTCTCAGACTAAAGCCAAAACATGGAACTGTACTAGCTACTAGGAAGAAAATTAACTTTATCCCATCTGAGACCAGGACATTCATGCACTACTTTGTCTTAATAGAAGTTATCAAGTTACCTGACAACCTCATTATTATAGTCATTATTCTTACTATTGATTTTTTTCAAGTAATATTTATTCTGACATCTGAAATCTTTAATTCTCTGGTAGAGATATATCGAATGTTTTATTTTGCTGAAATCTTGAATTTTCAGGTACAAAACCCACTTGGATCAGCTAATATTAATGTCCAGCTTTATCCACAGAAGATCTTGTCTATTATTTTTTTTTGTTTGATATTAATCAAAGGTGGTTTTTTGCATTTATCCAATTTTTATTTAATTTTAATTTTTAAGCAACAAAAAGCTTTATTTGCTCAGCCATTTTACTTCCCCATTAGTAGCTGGCTACCTAGATAACATTATGCCAGTTTTTATTATACTGGTATTTGACCTTTTTAAGGAGATGTATATTTATAAGAACATATTTTGTTCTAGAATAGAAGTTACACAAAAATACAATTCTAATGTTTGAAATTTTTAGATAATATAGTATTTGGATCCACAAAGATGCAAGCTCAGAGCTCTCAATTTTTATTTTTTTTTTCTTTTCCTTTTAGATGAAGAAGTTCTGACATTTATCTTCATTGTCATCCTGCCAAGGGCCATTCATTTTATTTAATACATTGCTGAAGAATGGAATGACAACAACTATCAGAATAAAAGCATTAGACATAATGCATATTGCAGTAAGTAGTAGTATTCAGGCAATAGTGAAGAATCAATAATTTTGTAGAGTACAAAATTTAGGATTACTTGTCTTTAGAATATAACGTGATTTTTCTTTTGCCCATTTTGGATATCCAAAATAACTTGCCTAAGGGTGTTTTTTGGGCCTTCATGAGACCGCAGTTTCAGAAATTAATACTTCTCAAAGAGTGTTTGTATATAAATTTTGATAATCTAAAGGCAAAATATGCTCAATATCATTTAAAGCTGATAATTTCAGTATAATTGTGAAGCACTGAGTACCTTGATATTTACTCATTGGAATCCATGATAATAATTTCTTTTATAAGGATACTTTTTTGGAGCTAATGGCATAAGCAAACCACCCAGAAAGGAATTTTTTTAGCACTGCTAATATGCTGCTAAATTGTTGTAAGTGACAAATGACGTAAGTATGAAAATTTGCTTTTTGAACATTTTTTGAACATAAAGAAAATTTTACTTTCATTGTAAATGGCAAAATGCTAGTCTCACGTAAGTACTGTATCATCCTTTAAAGCAAGCACAGGAAGTAACAACTTATTTGCTTGACTGGCTTTTACTAAATTCCCTCACTAACCCACCTAAATCAGTCTCCAGCTTCTTAGAAATCTGTGCTATTATACACTAGTCAATAGGTGTGGTAACATACCCCTGTTTTACTTCTTGCCTTAGGTCTAGCAGAAAGAATAATGTCTGCTAAATTAGAATTCCTTAGAAGATACACCTTTTTTTTTTTTTTTCTCCTCAGATTTTCCCAGCTCCAGTTTCTAAATTATGTCCAAAGGTCTACCCAAAGCCTTCAAAAAGCCCAGGAGAATGACAGCTGAGTCTCAAAGTTTCATCACTGTTTCTCAGATCCTTCATAAAACTAGAATTGATTTGTGTCTTCCTAAAAGATAAGTTCCTTTGGAGCTTCTCTGAAGTAACTGCAAAACATCCAGCTGAAGCCCACTGCAAGAACACTAGTTTTCATCTTGCTCTTTGTAAAGAATCGTTCTTCGAAGTACCTGCCTCACACAATACTATTGCCACTACAGGCACATAATTATCACTCATTTTTTCTCCTGCATAGAAAATGTGGTGTTTCTGAACACACGTTTACAGAATGTTCTGATGCTATTTGAAGTATAAAAGAACAAAGAAGGAAATAAAGAGATAAATGTAGGGAGCCTCTGTACGGACAAATATTGTGTCCTGAACCGTTAAACACAGCTCTAACATCATTCCTGCAGCACACGGAATAAAACTGAAGACTGTATTTCCAAGCATCATAGTTTAATGCACTTTCAATATTAAAGAATCAGTCCAGAAAGTATTAATTTTCTGATAGGTGGGAATTATGCATATGGAAGAAACATATCTTAATTAGAACTTTTAATAATTTTTCAGAGTCTAATAGAAGTTTAAATGCACAAATAGACCTCATATTCCATATATAAAAAAATTCCTGTGCCTCTAAATCCACATCCAGTTTGTCCAATACACATTTTCCCTAGTCTCACATACGAGAATCCAAGAACCTCAGGGAAACTGATAAATCACTTGGGAGAAATAAAGCTCAAGTTATTTAAGATAATTTCAAAATTATAAATATGAAGGCATTATTGAAAATAACATATATAGTAACTAGGGTCTTGTATAGATTTAGAAAGAAATATCTCTGATTAAGTTTGAGAAATAATGTGTATCTTAATGGATGAATGCGGAATATAGAGATGTCTATATCAGAATGGGACCACAGACGATAGAATACACAATGAGGTACAATCTAACAGAAATACTCCACTCAGGAGCATGCCTTGTGTAGGGATGACATATATGAGCTTCAAGTACATATGGAGTTGTTGATTTCTGGTATTTACATTCCAAGGTATCTCGAAGGTTAGGTATTTTCTTGCTTCTCTATACTTCTTTTCAGGCTGATTCTTTCTTCATATCTAAAGACTCTAATTTCTTCCTAACTGTTTAATTCAGCTGATGATTATTCTGTCATTTAAATTGTACAGTTTTGTATATTCGATACACGTACTTATTTACACATTTATACACATACACATTTACTTTCACAGTTCTTAACAGATAAGGTGGCTTTATCCTGATTATTTGCAAGCCATGGACCCTGCAGGTTTGCGTACAATATACTGGTTGATGGGGTGTCCTGCTAATGCTCAAGCATTTCCCTGAAAATAGAGACGTTTTCTTGAAGACTCCCTTCTTGTAAGAAATAAACAGAGAATATTTATTGAAAAGAAAATACACAACTTCTATGGCTATGTCCAGAATGTAGAAAACTTGTTTTCAACTTTTCTTCTTTCCTTTTGAGAAAAGTAACCAAGCAGCAGGGAGCTGTTTATTTCTTAGTAGATAGGAGATGTTTGAGACAGCTTCATTTTGTACAAAACAAATCTCACTGAAAGAAAAAGAGATTACAGAAAATTTTCTGCCTAGCAATATCTGCTCTCAGGAGGCAGAATTTTATGCTGAAGTCCTTTAGGTGTGTCAGAGTCCTATTGGAGAAAAACCCCAGTGCCTAACCTTGTGGCAGTTTGTGATCCCAGGGTTGAAATTAAGACACAAATGAGGTCAAGTACTGTAATTGGACATTTTGTTTATTACAAATTACAAAAAGACAGTTATTGTAAAAAATGGAAAATATTGTGATGAAAGCAATAGTGACAGGACAGATTGGAAAAAGGCAGAAAATTAAGCTAGAATTTGGGGTACAGAGAGAGAGAGTCATCACTGTGGATCCAGCGGTGTCCCAGGGATCTGTTGTCATTGTCGTTGGTGGTTGGGGTTTTTGTTTGTAGTCTCGTAGTATCAGGGCAGTGTCTCCCAAGAATCTGTCGGCTGTGGGTGTCCTTATGGAGTCATACTTCTGGAGTCCTGTTGAAAGTACCCCATGTAGTGTGTCTCGTGGAATTGCCCCCATGGCCATGTCTCATGGAGGGTGTCCCTCAAGGCCCACAGTCGTCATCAGCAGAGAGTGTCCTTATGAAGTTGTCCTTCTGGAGCCATCCTCATGGGAATTACTCTCTGGCAATATATCTCTTGGTGATGTATCTCTTGGTAATGTGCCTGTTGGTGATTACCTCCTTTTATAATGAGTTGCAGGGAGTACCTCTGCTCTTCATATAGTGTATTACACATTCCTGGTGGGCCAGTTTCCCTGGTCTTGCAGCCAGCTCTTTGACACACATGTGTTTGCAGCAATTCTTGGGATAATAGCTCACACTAATCTTCAAAGGAATGTACTAAAGAGTCTTAGCTCTTTTCTATTCATCCCTCAGGCAATGGATGGTGAAGTCCCAGTTCAGCTACTCACACCCTTCTCCCAGGGTGAGGGATACTGAGTCTTAACTCCTCCCACTCATCTCAGAGTGTATTTCCATCTCAACTTCTCAGGCCAGTCTTTGAGACAATGGGCAGTGGAGTTTGATTTCAGATCAGTCTCTCACAAGGTGTATGTAGCATGGTAAATTTTGGCTACATTTTTAATTATGGTGCTCATTTATGTAACAGCATTCTGCTCTCCTGATGAAAATAGATCTACTCAAAATGCATATATATCATACCTACCTGCAATCATAGAATCATAAAATGGTTTGTGTTGGCAAGGACCTTAACAGAATCGAGTTCCAACCCTCCTTCCATGGGGAGGGACACATCACACTAAACCATGTCACCCAAGACTGTCCAACCCAGCCGTTAACACTGCCTTGGAGTGGTTGATCTCTTCTCCCATGTAACAAGTGGTAGGAAAAGAGGAAACAACCTCAGAATGTGTCAGGGAGGTTTAGACTGGATATTAAGAAGAATTTCATCAGTGAAAGGCATTGGAAAAGGGAATTCCCACTACAGGGAATCGGTGGAATCACTGTACCTGGAAGTGTTCAAAGACAGCTTAGATATGGACCTTAGTGACATGGTTTAGTGATGGCCATGGAGATTCTGGGGTAACAGTTGGACTTCATGATATTAAAGGTCTTTTTCAACCTGGTTGATTCTATAATTCTATTATCATATTTATTTCCTATTGGAAAGCTCCTTGAGTCCCCTGTGTTTGTTTAAATGCTTGGGCTATTTTTCTAACTTCATAATTATTCCTTAATTTAGTTTGGTATTAGGCCTAAATATGAGCATCTGAATTCACAATGTATATGCCTAATATAGGAATTAGACTGCTGGTTTCAACTCAGTTGGGCTACATACATGCAGAAGGTAAAATACATTGAATTTTTGTTATGAAGCTGGCTGCGCTATTATTTCTTGGAGATTAATCAGTACTAATTGCTTTCTCATATTCAGCTTTTCTACAACAACTAGATGCCAAATTTTATTATTTCCTGTAATGTAACACTAAAGCTCTATTTTTACTTGCCAAATGAGAGTAATACCAGAGAAAGAGCAATAAGCATCACTGATTTTGTAAGACACTTGTGCTGATCACTACTACTTCCTTAACCTGAAAAAAACCCAGACAACCAAACCCCAGCATTTTGAAACACCCTGCAAAAAAGAAGATGGCTATTGAGGAAGCACTGACTTCCTCTATTTTAATGGGCAGAGAAGAGATTCAGAGCAGCCCTGTGGAGAAGGACTTGGAGATGTTGGTGTCATGGGTTCAGCAGTAGCAGTCATTTTTCTCCTTCTTAGTAGTTGGTGCAGCACTGTGTTTTTGACTTGT
>JANRGW010030509.1:0-47327 GCA_024733675.1 Psilopsiagon aymara | reverse complement strand
GAGCCTGCCCCCCCCCCCCCCCGCCCCTCTGCATGGCTCCTCCTGTGCCACGTTTCTGGATTTCTTTGCCTGCCCTGTGCTTATGTGGAAAAATTCCCTTTTGGGGGGGTGCCTGGGCCCTGTCCTCAGATCCCTTCACACCTCATTGCGCCTTCCTCCCGTTTTGGGAGGGGGAGAAGCCAATGGGTGTTCAACCTCAAACATGGGCTCTGGCAGTCGGTGCCTCCTCACTGCGCTTCCTTGCGCTGTTCCCTCCCTCTGTGTGTGCATGGGAGCTCAGCGGTGCTCCCAGCTTCTCGGGGCGCCCTGTGCCAGCGCCTCAGCACCCTCCCAGGGAGGACTTCCCTTGTATCTGACCCGAGTCCTTCGTGGTGTCAAGGCGAAGGCTGCCTGGCCTCTGCCCCCACAGCAAGTGCTCTCTCTGGGCTCCTTTTGGGTGTCTCTTCCCCATGGATGCCGCTTCCCTCCTTCCTCCCTCTGAGTGCCTTTGTGCCTCCGCAGGTGCTGACAACGCTGGGGAGACGCTGCGGGTCCTGCTGAGCCGGAGCCTTCCCGGCTGGGGCTGAAGGCCACTGCAGAGGATGAGGATCCTTCCCAGCCCTGGGATGTCTTCGCTGGTCTCCCTCGTGAGCCTCCTGTCTGTGCTGCTGATAGGCTGCGTGGCTGAAAGTAAGTTCCTCTGCTGCTCCCCTGCTTTGAGTTGGTCAGCTCAGGCTGCCCCTGAAACTGCTGAAGGACTGGAGAGAAGGGGGGTGTCGGGCAGCTCCTGCTGCTTCCTTCCCCTTCTCCCAGCCCCAGCTCTCCCATGTTGTCCTCTCCTGCTCTTGCCTTTCAGGCATGTCAGACCCCAGGGACTGTTGTCACGTTACTTGCCGGGGTTGGATGCAGAACAGCATCCGGAGAAAGAGTGTTATGTTTCTGCTTCCCCTGAGCAGCCAAGTGCAGTTTAACACGGTTTTAGGTTTGCTGCCTTTCAATTTCTGCTTGAAAAAAGTGAAAAGGGGAAGCAAAACAAAAAACCCAAGCAAAAATCTCCATCGACTCAACTGTAATGTTCCTTCGACGTTAGGCTGATCGCTTGGGATCAGTGGGGAATAGTCTCTGCCAGGCTGATTGAATTAGGGCTTTTTTGCCTCCCCACAAAGCTGCTTGGAGCTGGTGGGAGGGCTGCTCTGCTCAGCACAGCCTGTGACACCATTCAGTGTAATCACTTTGGTATCAGGGTTTATTACCATGGGCAGATCCTGCTCTTGCTGGGAGATGTGTTCTGGTGTGCGGCTGTGGGTCAGGCTGTACCTCAGATGGTGCCACTGGTGTTCATGAAGACGTGAAGCTTCGGTTTGAGCCGCTCCTGTCTGGAGCAGCAGGAGCAGTGCAGTACTTGGCAGCAAGGAGCCTTTTGCCCAAGTGGTTATCCAGGATGTTGCAGCCCGTGCTCTTGTGGGTTCTTTAGGGGCACCTAGGGTAGATGGTTAAGGCTGTGAGCATTCAGGATACTTGGTTAATGCTATGGGCACCTAGGGTAGATGGTCAAGCTGCCATCCGAGTTGCTGTGTTCCACCTGGGCCCAGCTGGAACAAGTGGCCTCGTTGGCTTGTGAAGGTGAGCACCGGTGGTAGGTAGGCTGCTACCTCCATTAACTGCTCCAAAAGCAGAAGATTGCAAAGCAGAAGTCTCCATTCCTGGCTCTTTGTGCTGTAGAGGGGATGCTTACGGTGGCAAATCCTGTGTCAGGGCTCCAGGGTCCCGTTCTTGCCACTGGTTTGCTGTAACGCTCTTGGCTAACCCACTTTGTGCTCGTTTCCAAAGCCAGCAGTACAGCTTTGCAGGCACAGATGGAGAGTTCATGTGTGTGCAAGTGCCCCTCTCTGCAAGTAGGACCCTGGATCACACCCTGCGATGGCTGCATGCTTGTGAAAACCAGGGTCCTTTCAAGTGTACACCAAGCCCTGTGCTCACTGTTGGGAGCGGGCGCTCTGCAGGATCCAGGCTGCTCAGAATCATGGCTCTGCTGCTTCGGGTTTCCCATGGGTTTGGTTTTGCTGGGAAGGACCGAGCATCTTGTCCATCCTTGTCTTCTGTGCGGTGAGATCTTGGAGCTTCCAATGGAGCTGGGAGGTTTCCTGTGCTGTGTGACTGCTCCGAAGCCCTTGTGATGGAAACCTGCCCTCAGGAAGGGCTGATGCTGAGCACATGCAGAAGGCACCAGTTGTGTGGCCCAAGCCCTGCTGAAGTCTGTCACTGCTCAGCAGGCACCTTGCTGCCTGCAGCCAAGTTTCTCTCCTGTAGCTCTGCAGTGTCCTTGGATCCTGAATGGGGAGGTTTTATGCTTTTCTAGCTCCTGCTGCTCCCAGATAGGGAACGTTGCAGTTGCAGGACACGGTGTCCGAGGTGGGGCTGCTCTTACCTGCTTGAGGTGCAACTGCAGTTGGGCCGGACATCGGCTCTTCTCCTAACCTGTAGAGCACATCAGCACCTCCCTGACCTTTGGGGATGCCAGTTGTTGGAATTGCCCCATGGCTCTTGCTGTCTGCCTGCTGCTACTGGGGTGGTAGCTCCTGATTTTGGAGGGGCAGCTGAATTCCACCTGGAGAGTGCAGTCAGGAGCATCCGAGCCGGTCTGCAGAGCTCCCCACTGAGGCATGCAAACAGCAAACAGCTTTGTCTGTCACAACTGCAGAGGCTGTGTGAGGAGCTGTCACTCTGTTCTGACAGCGTCCTCTCCCATCAGATGGCCCTGGGCTCTCTCACACTGCCTCTCGTGTAATCCCTTGTCTGCCTTCCATTTGGCTGGTGTTTGCCACGGCGCTGACCCGATTTCCTGCCCTAATTCACCAGAGGGGCTGCCCAGGCTCTGCAGCCCCCAGGGTCTGTGCTGCCCTGGGCTCGTGTCCCTGCTGTGCTGGAAGCCCAGCATCACAGGTAGGAAAGCCCTGGGACTCTCCTGGGAAGCTCCTGAAGGGCAGCACCTTCCCAGCTCCTCTTGAGCAAAACATGGGGCTGAAAGCTGGAAGTTGCCTCCTCCTCCAGAGCAGCGCTGGAGGAGCTGTGGCCTCTGCAATCAAAGGGCCATTAAAATACTTCTCTTGTTTCCCAGGCTAATTGATCTCAGTCAGTGATTTAAATCTTTCCGTGGCAGGAACGTTCTATTTAAAGGAAACTGCCATTTAAATGAAAAGCCCAAAGCACCACACCACTTTCTGCCTGCTGTTCTTCCTTGGGAAGCTGACGGGGATGGTCATTGGGAGGTAGAAAGCAGATCTGTTTCTTCTCTTAATTTCTTCAGTTGCGTATGGACTCTCTCTGTTTCTTCTGTATGGTCAGGGGCGGCCACAGACCTGGAAATTGCTCACTCCATGCTTCTTTTCCATGGCCTCTCATTAACTGGAATGTGTTATTTTGTCAAGGATTCAGCTGGTTGTACGAGCAGCGTTAATGGGCATTGCTGCAGTGAGTTTGGGGAGACCTTCCCTACGAGCTGTGTGCAGATGTGCTGCACAGCCAGAGCCAGGACCCTGTAGAGCCGGGAGAAAACCCAACAGCACGGGCAGATGAGGTGTGGATATGGGGCTGGGGAAGGGAATAGTTTCCCGAATGGCTGCTGTACCTGGGCACAGAACCAAGCCTTGTTTTTCCCACTCAAACCCAACCTGAGTCATGAAACCTCTGCAGTGAGCACCTTGAAACAGCTCATTTTGTGCATAGGCAAAATCAGGCTCATCTCAGTGGCTGGAGCTGGATGGGAGGTTTCCTGCCAGCCCTGTGCAAAGTGCATTGGTACTCCTGCCCTCCTCTGCTACCCAGAGGAGCAACGACCCCACTCCTAAGTGCTCCTCAGTTGCAGATAAAAGGCTACTTACTGTATAGAAATGGGGTGGTTTTGATAACTGAAATCAGCATGCTCACTGTTTTCAAGTGGATTTTTTGCCATTGATTAAACCTTTGCATTTCACAATAGTGCTTTGCTAATTGGTACTTTGCATACACAGGAAACTGATGTGTGGCTCTCTCCACCCCAGCAAAGATTTAATAGCAGATGCAGTAGCAAACGTTAGTTATTACTTAGGTTTCCTTCCTTTTATAAATGACATTACAGAACGCTTACCAGCACGCTCTGAAGTATTACCATAAATAATTGAATCTAAATTGCAGTTGACAAAATAAGGGAATAAAGCCCCTTTGATGACGCAGTGCCCTGGCTCGCTTCCCTTGTCGTTGCCCTTGCTGCACTGGTGATTTGCAGAGCAGAATCATTCATGCTGGGCCCATGTGTGCGGAGGGCTCTGGTGCTCCGTGAGCTGCAGAGCATCCGTGGAGCCTGGCAGCAGATGGCAGCAGGGGCTGCACCACGCGTGTGGGGCTGGTGGAGAGGGTGCAAAACGCATGTGGTGGGTTGGGATTGGAGCTCGTGCAGGTCATAATCATAGAAGCACAGGGTGGGTTGGGTTGGAAAGGACCTTGAGATCCTCCAGTTCCAACCCCCTGCCATGGGTAGGGATGCTCACACTAGACCAGGCTCTGTCCAACCCGGCCTTGAACAGTGCCAGGGACGGAGCATTCACAGCTTCTCCGGGTACCGTGTGCCAGCACCTCAGCACCCTCACAGGAAGAGCTTCTTGCTTATCTCCAACCTGAACTTCCCCTGTGTCAGTTTGAACCCATCACCCTACGTCCTATGGCTCCAGTCCCTGCTGAAGAGTCCATTCCCAGCATCTTTGTAGCCCTGTTCAGACACTGGAAGCTGCTCTGAGGTCTCCACACACCTTCCCTTCTCCAGGCTCAACAGCCCCAGTGTTCTCAGCCTGTCCATGTTCAAGCTGGTGATGCAGCGCTGTGTTTCGGGAGCTGGTGCAATGAAGAAAGGTGTGTGGAACGTGCGTGCTCCATGGCACGTGAGGTAGGAGCTGGTGGCTGGCTTGTCTCGCTGAGATCCAGATCACAGCAACTTAGAGACGGATCTGACTCCTCTCTGCTGAATGGTCCCTCCCATGCTTTTATCCATAGAGGATTAGCCTCCACAGCACAGCTCACAGCTTTTAGCTCTGGAGGTCCTGGCTTTGATCTGTTCTTGGCCAAGACAGCAGTTGTCAGATAAGATGGTAGTAAAAATCAAGGAAGCTCCATCTTAGACGCATTAAGACGACATCAATGGGAAGTGAATCTTCCTCCACTGCTGGAGAAAGCGGCTCCATTTGTAAGTGTTTGAGACTGGTATGTGACAACGCAGCAGCACTGACCCAAGGGAAGGAAGATGTTGAAAGGAGGTGAGGCTGAATTCCCCACAAGCGATTCAGGTACGTGACCCCATGCCTGCTGGGGTCAGGAGGCAGGGGGATAGTGCAGAAAGGCTTTTGCCCCATGGTTATGGGCTGAAGGGGGTGCAGAAGTTAAGGTGGGGATATCTAGAGGTTGTGTGGTCAGTTGGTAGGTGGTGGACTTAGTGTTCCTTCAGTCAGTAGAGACTTCATGGCATGCAAGAGGAGGAGGCAGCGTCTGCATTGCATCCTCCTGGGAGGCAGAGACCCATGCTTCCCTCCCAGATCCTCTTGCTGCTTGTGTTCCCCGTGCAGGCTAGGAGATGCCTTGCTGTCCTTGCTTCTGAATTGCCCTTTCCTTTGCTGCCTTCTCCGTCTGCCAGCTGCCACCCAGGCTGTGGTTGCTGAGGGTTCTGGACTGGTTGTCATCCCACTCAAGGACACTGAATTAAGCTTCTCTGTCACCTTGCTTAAGTGCCTGATTAGGTTAAACCTTCCCTGCTTGGATTGAGTGATGTAGCTCTTTGGCTCTTTTCTGTTTGCCTCCTATAGGAACCGGAGAGGAAATAAGTCATCTTTTGAAGGAGCTTCCTTGGGGGCAGGAGATGCTGTCACCTCCCAGGTCTCAGCTGTGCCCTGCACCGCAGATGCTTATTAGATTAATGTCTGCTCGAGAGCACCTGGGGACAGCAGCAGCCGCGGGTGCTTGGGACCCAGCCATGGGTGTCTCCTGGTAAAGGATCTTTTCCCAACCAGAGGTTCTTGCTGCTCAGCTTCATTAGATGGTTAAGTTAGGGGAAAAGAGCATCTGTTTGTTGTGTAAACAAGCTCCTTATGTGGAAATGTCATCTATGGAGTATTTGTGAGAGAGGAAAAGTGTGTCTTCACCAGACCCGGGTGCCAGAATGAGGGCTCTCACTCTGGGCCAGGCTTCACCAGGAAGCCAATACTTACTCCCTTGTGTCTTTCCCCCTTGGGTGTCCTTTTCACTTGGTTCTTGCATTGGTTATCTCCCCAAGACCCTAGCTCACATCAGGTTTTTATCTGCTTGGCAAGGGCCGTGTGGTTGTGTCTTTTTGAGACCAGCAAGATAGGAATCTCCTGGGTCCCTAAAGGGAATCTCTGAGGGTATTCCCACCCTTTCTGTGGCCTGGCAAGCCCAATATTATTCTTAGAAGGCAAGCAGAGTGCATCTCAAGGCTGCCTGACCAGAGGAATGTCGTTCTTGAGCGTGTGTGGGATGGAATCTGGGCTCGAATTGGCCTGTGGGACACAATCTCTGCAGAACAGTTTTATTTACTCTGTGCCGCTCTTCCCCTCCAGTCAAGGATGTTCTCTTGCAACTTAATTGGTCCCAGTTCCCACCTTAGAAAGCTGTGATGTTCCCTGCACTGCTTCTGCCTTTAATTTGGGGGGATTGTTGAAGTTCACGAACACAGTCACGTTTTATGCCATCTGCTGCATGCGGAACCATCGGTGGGCACTGACCGGGAGTCGGGAGCGTCCTTGCTCTGTGAGTGCATCTCTTAAGCCTCCTGCCCTCCTTTTGCCTGCCCAGGTTTGCTTTTCTGAGCGAGGACTTCTCTTGCCATGTTGATGTCGGGTGTAATTAGGCTCAGGCCTGGGTTGGGGTTCTCCTCCTGCAAACGTTAAACAGCCCTGGTAGGGCTTGGCAGAGGAGCCGCTCGTTCCGTCCAAGGGCACAGCAGATAACAGTGTGACTGTGGAAGAGATCACAGGTAACCTAGAGCTGAAGAGCGCCAGGGGAGAGCATTGGAAATCCATTCTGGACATCTACCACTAAGACTTTGAAAGGGGCTATTGCAATGAATGATTCACGCGGTTCACATGGAATATGGCTTGACCTGTTTTCACAGCAGCATTGCGCAGAGAAGATGAAGCATGTCCCATCCTGCTTGTTGCAGACATGAAACATTTCTGTATCATGCAGGCTAACTTAAACCCGGCGCTGGCAGCTTCATCTTTAATGCACAGAATCATTTCTGTTGCCTTTTGAGGCCGAGAGGAAAAGCAAAGCTTTCAAGAAGGAAGAAACCAGCCCCGGCCCAACAGAAGGAGCTGCGCGTGCTTTAGCATTCCACAAAGTTTCCCCAAGTCCTCCAAACCTTTAATTGACTCCGGAGCATGAAATTGCGAAGGGGAGCGAGTGTGAGAGCGTGCGGAGTGGCGCGAGCGCGCTGAATAATTTATTGTCCTTTGAAGTTGCAAGAGAAATCTCAGCTGCCTTGGGGAGCCGCTTCTGCCCGCTCTGAACAGGTTTCTCCTCACTTTCAGCTCATTCAGAGGCCGATAGCTTTGCATTTTCTGCATGATTAATGAGCATAACTCCCCCACACACACACACACACAGGGCCCCCACAGAGCAGAGGGGTGAGGAGGCTTGGCAGGGGGGTTAATTAATAAAGGCAAATTAATTTGGCTCCGTCCTCTTCCTCCCTCACCTCCATGGAGCTGCTGGGTTCATTCATCAGGCGGAGTGTGCCGGTGGGTGCCAGATCTTCAGCCTGGCTGTGGATCTGTTGGAATGAAGGTCTACAGTGACACTGGAGGTATTCTGCAGATGAGCTGTTGAAGATCACCTTGAGACTGGCTCCTGTGATCATCACCCAGCGAGCCAGGAAGATCCTCAGCTCTTGTTCTTTGTCTGCCTCTATGGGTAGGATGTGCTTGGGTTTGAGGGCTTCCTGCGTGCTCTTTTGCTTTATGATAGGTGCCAGGCACTGAGTTTGGGACTGCTCTGTGGCAGTGACAAACACCCCGTGTGCTATGGAGAGAGGCGGATGCCTTCCATACATATGGATGTATGATGGTAGCCTGGAGAATTCCTGCTGAAACTGGATGACTTCATGCTAGCTGCTGTTCCCCTGTGATAAGGCATGGTCCCATCTCCGAGAACTAGACCAGAAGGAAGGATTATGCTTCCCCTCCAGCAGGCAGGATAACGTGGTTTTTCTCACCTTGGGTGTCAGAGCTAGGAATAGATCTTTGGTAGCCTCAGTCTTACCCTGCTTCCACTGCTGCAGGCTCGTACCTCCTCTTCCAAAGGGTCTGTATCTGAGTGAGTTGCAGATAGGAGCCTGAAGGCTGTATGGATGTGCCAGATCCCTAAAATGACAAACCTCCTGGCAAGAACAGCTTGGTATGGTGCTGGCTAGGAAAGGTGTGCTGCCTCATCCAGGCTGAGGGCAGGCTGGGAGCTGGCAGCGCAGGCTGGAGTCAGAAAGGAGCAAGCATCGGGGTTGTTGGACAGCCAGGGTGGCAAAGGGGCATGAAATGAATCCTTGCTCTATCTCACCCATCTTCTGCTTGTCTTAAATCTCATACTGGGTCATATCCTTCACTGCTCTCTGTCATTCTCTGGGGCCTTGCAAGAAGGGAGAGGGGGGAATCTTTCAAGTGCCATTCCCATGTCCACCAAGGAAAGCTCCTGCCTTCACTTCTGCCTGGCCCGGCTTTGCTGAGGTGGGTACAGGCTTTGGTGGAGCAGCAGTGGGGTTATAGCAAGGTGGAAGCATCTTACTCTGAAAAAGCATCCTCGGTCCTTTTTTTACCCTCCCTTCCCAGCCTCGCCAGCCCCATCTCCCTGAAGGGAGCCAAGAGCTGCTGACAGTAAGAGGAAGTCTCTGTCTGAAGCCTATAATTATCCTGTCTGCCTTCCCAGAAAAGGCCAGTTGGGGAGCGAGCACGCTCGTGTTCCACGGACCAGCCCCGCGTTCTGCTGCCTCCCCAATTACTGCTTAATGGACTTTTTATGATGATAAGACGACTGGGTCGGGGAGAAGTTATTGACGGGGAAATGGAGTGTAATTCACTCCTTGTTTGTTTGTCTGTCAGAAACCCCTCATTTTAACTTTAGTTGTGAGGCACTGGGAAACAGCCCGAGGGAAAAGAAGTGCCGACTGTCAGTAAAACCCTGGATTTGAAGGCCAGAGTCTGTGCAGGACCCTTCCAAAGGGTGTTTTCAGTCTTGTTGAGTGTCTCCATAGAGACCCTCCCCACCGCCTGCATCAGTCCTGCTCCCGGTTTGCAGCTCTCACTCCTCTTGTGAAGACAAATGTAAATCACAGAGCCATCTTCCTTGCTTCTACCCCTCTTGCAAGCTCCCCCGCTCCCTAATGCCGCTGCTTGGAAATACAAACCCATTCCAAACATCCCATTCTTGCTCCCCACTCTCCATCTGTCTCAAATTTGGCTGCTCTCTCCTGGTTTCATCTGCTCCATGGTTTGTCTCCTCCATGTAATCTTCACTTCCTTGCTCTGGCTCTGAACACCTCCCTCCCTTCCATCGTGCTCCAGTTCTCTTACATTTTCATAGAATCAGACAGGTTTGGGTTGGAAGGGACCTTAAAGCTCCTCCAGCTCCAACCCTGCTATGGGCAGGGACACCTTCCATAGAGCAGTTGCTCCAAGCCCCTGTGTCCAACCTGGATTGAGCACTGCAGGGATGGGGCAGCCACAGCCTCTCTGGGCAACCCAGCACCATTTCTTCCTAATGTCTAATGTAAATCTTCCCTGTTGATGTCTCCGTATCCCCACTGATTTTCCCATCCTCCCCACCCTCTGCTCTCCTCTATCTGCCAGTCGCTGGTGTGACAAAGCTGTTCCTCCAGGCTGGCCCCCGCTGCTCAGCACTCCCGCCCGGGTCCCTCAAATGCAGGGCATGCAGCAGCCCATGTGTGTAAGACACCTTTCCTACAGCAGCTGAGGAGCACTCAGTGCATGGCTGGAGCCGGATCGTGCATTCATGGAGAGGATTTCATGGGGGAGATGAAAGTGCTACTGCCAGGGCTGTAGTTGGGAAGTACATTGTGCTCCTTCTCCCCTTGTGAGCTGTGGAAAATGGTGATGGAAGGTGGAGGAGGAAGAGGGGGGGTTGACCCTTTGTATGCCAGCGGGAGCACCATCGGATTCCTTCCTTGCTCTTGAAGTTAGCGAGGGGTGAGAAATAATGAGAGATGTCACCGTTGAAGCGAGCGTGACCTGGCTGTTGGGACGTGACAAAGCTTTTGTCTGGCTTTTGGTTTTTATCTTCTCCCCCCCAGAAGTGCCTCTGGAAGAACATCCCCGAGCTCTGTCTCTGGTGAGCTCTGGTGGTTATTTTCCTGCTCTCTATTGCAGTGTTTAGAGGCGGTGGTTGTGTGCGGTCCCCCCCCAGGGTGCTGAGTGCTGTTCTGAGAGCAGCCTCTGCTCCAAATAGCTCGTGGTGTCTAGACTGAGGCAGGTGTGAGCAATGAGCATTGTCACCTCCGCGCTGGGATGTGCAGGCAGGGTGAGTGCCCAAGGTCAGCCCAGTCTGCATCTGAGCCAGAGCACTGAATCCCCATTACAGGAATCATCTGGAGCCTGCCAGAGCAGAGTGGGGTGTGCTGAGAGCAGGAGAACATCGACCGGGAATGGCTTAATGGTCTCGTCTTTACCTTCGCTCTTGAAAGCTAGAGTAGCATATATGTGTGTGTATGCACAAGTAAGGGTAAACCCGGACCTGCTCGGTGTTCCTGAGCTGGGATAAAGGCTGTTGCTGGCTGCTGTGGCCCGAACCTCTCTTACAGCGTGGGCACGCTCATGGTGGGCAGCTCCACAGGGGAATGTGGGGCTCTGCCCCACGGGGCCATTTGTTGAAGGTGGGTTGGGAGCAGCGGGGCCACTGTGAGCCTTCGGGGAGGCTGCGGGAGCTCGCCAGCCGGCGGGGGAACGGCATTGCCTCTGTGCCACGGCTGTGCCTCCGGCTCCTGCGGCGCAGCTCAGGCACCGCGGTGCCGAGGGTGGCAATGATGAGTGGTGGTTCCCCAGCGAAGGCTCCGCCGCAGCACAGATGGAAGCAGCGCCGTGCGAAGGATGGGTTTGTGGCTGGCGTCGGCCCGGGGCTGCTCCGCTGCGGCTGACAGCACCGGGAGGGGTTTCTCTTCGTTCCCGCTCTGTTGTGGAGGTGCTTTCTGAGGCTGTGAAGCACAGAGGTGAATTTTGCCCTCCCGCTTCGGTGCCGGGTCCCCGTTTCGGGGCTGCAGGAGGAGGCAGGGACGTGGAGGAGCCTCAGCAGCCCCCTCGGAGCCGTGGGGCAGAGGGGCATTTGCACTGCTCATTCGTGCTGAAGATGGGGCAGTAACGCCGTGAGGTGGTCAGGGACCACCAGCCTCCCGCCACCTCTGGGTGCCTGTGGGGTGAGGGCTGTTACCATGGCCTCCCCTGTGGGGAGCAGCTTTAAGGGAACGTGGTGGCCATGTCCCTCCCTGCTTGTTTGGACCTGCCCCGAGCCTGCCCCGAGCCTGCCAGGCTGTAGCTTAGGGCAGAGGAGCAGCTCCGGGCACAGCGGTCTCTCGGCCATGTTGGTAGCAGAGTGTGGGGGACCTTCTCCTCCCCATGGCAGAGGGGTGCAGGGCTGCTCCTGCGCCTGTGGGACTGAGGGGTTTACCGCAAGAGCTTCACGGTGTAGGGCACCCTGCGGTGTGTCAGTGAGGCCAAGTGCCTCCCTGACCTCCTTTGTCCCTCCGTGACCACACTGCAGTGCTGGGCTCACTTTGGAGGCCAGGATGATGCGAGCCAAGGGAGAAGGATGCGTGCTTTTGCTTTGTCTGCCCACCCTGCTCCTATCCTGCTGTCAGCTCAGACCTCATAACCCTCAATCCCACTCCTCAAACCACCTTTGGCTTCTCCATCCTTTCCTC
Organism: Psilopsiagon aymara; assembly: GCA_024733675.1. NCBI lineage: Eukaryota > Metazoa > Chordata > Aves > Psittaciformes > Psittacidae > Psilopsiagon > Psilopsiagon aymara. Next base: position 35,389 of record JANRGW010030509.1, on the reverse strand, counting down.
TGTCTTTGGCTTTTGATGTTCAGCCAGGCCTATGGTGGCCGGCCTGGCTCCTCGTTCCTCGTCTGTCACCCGCTGTTCACCATGGCAGCACTTCCTGAGGGGTTTAAAGGATGGGATGCCCCTTCCTTTTCCCCACTCCCACATCTCTCCTTGCTGTAAAGCTGCTCAGACTCGTTTGTCATCTGTGTCTCCTCAACAGAGAGATGTTGGGTTGGGCTTTCTTTTACACGGCTGCATTTGAAGAGCTTTCCCTGCTTTGGTGCCGCATGGAAGAAGAGAGGCAGCAGCATCTTCCTCTTCTGAGGAAGGCTGCCTTGCTGTGCAGCCCTTGCACATGGGTTATGGTACCGTGCTCAAGTGCATGTGCCCTGGGGAGGGGTGGGACACCCCACACATATCCCATTGGAGTCGGGGCTGTCTGGAAGGGATGGCAGGGTGGAATGGATGGTGAATAAGTGTCTCTTCCTTCCAGTTTGTATCATGTACCCAGTGCGTGTTGCTTGCCCTGGCTCTTGCTTTTGGGGAGTGTGTAGATGGAGGGCAGGAGTGAAAGGTTCAGTTTGACTTGATGGCTTTCCATTAAGCTGTAGAGAAGAATCAGAGGTACAGAGCAGCCATCCGGCCTTTCCTTCCTTCTCTGCAGAGACCCAGGCCCTGCAGGAAGACTCTTGGAGTAGGGATATTCTTTTGAGCTCGAGGTTTTTCCATTCGTTTTGATACTGGAAAAGCCCCAGGTTCTGCTACTTTGCAAGCAGAGGAAGGGGGAGAAGGAAAATCCCTTGTGACCACCTTGGGCTGAGGTGGAACTCAAACTTGGGCTCTCCAAGGCTGGCTTGTTCTCAGCTCTCCATGAGAGAAGACGGGGAAGTGCTAGAACATCTCCTGGATTGCAGGTATGTCAATTGGAAATGCCCCTCTGATTTCTGTTCTTTCATTTAAAGCAGAGGTCCAGCAAACCAAGGGAAATGCATAAGCCCCTTGGAGCAGGCTGAGCGCAGTTCACTTCCACGTGGCACCTTGTTCCTGCTTTTGGAGGCTTTCAAAGGGGTTTGCAGAGCTGGAGACCGAATCCTAACTCCGTGTTTCGCTGCAGCCTGGACCTGGCACGGCAGAGCTGTGGCAATCCCACGCAGCACGGAGGAATTTGTTCCAGCTTTGTATCATCATCACCTTGCCTGCCGTAGTGCTGGCTTGCTCCTTCTCGGAGGGGAGAGGGTGGTTGTGCGCTCGGCGTGGGCTGGAATGACAAGTGCTGCAGTGACTGGGGGTGCATAGGTGGAGAGCACAGCGAGGGGGGGGCAGAATCAACGTCTGGAGCTCAGAGGCTCGGGCAATTTTAGAATCAACCATTTAGCGTTGATTTTCGCTCGTTTTCCAAGTGAGTAGCACAATGGAATGGGTTGGGTGGTAGGCATTTGGGTTGGGATTCTTTGTCTCTCGCTGAGTTCATCGTAGGCAGCTCAGCGTTGCGGTGAGCTCCGCTCACAGAGCAGCTCACACACTGCGCCGATGGAGCTCCCCGGAAAGGGCTGCTGAGCAATGACTCCAAGCAGGCTATTTTATTTTGGAGCACCGTCCCTTTCTTCAGGACAGAAATAGAACCTTATTTTCCTGCTCAGCTGTGCTCTCATCATCCTGCATGCACTCATTTAAATGTATATGTGACATTAAGGATTATTAGGGGCTTTTATTTTAGGAAATGAACTTGCATCAATAGTGTTCTTAAAAGCCCTGGATGTTTTTGCCTGTACCTTCGGAATTGACTTCCGCAACCTCTTCAGATATTGAACTGAGGAGAAGAGAGGAAGGAAGTCAGGTTGCTGGCAGAGGGAGCATTTCTATTTCAGCCTGAAGCAAGGGTTTGGGTTTGCCTTTCTTAGATGGTTCCCCAGTGCCGTTACCTCCAGCGGGACTCGCTTGATAACCTTTAGCGGTAACATTGCAACGACGACTGACCTCTAAATATAGATTTGGATATTTATAAAGCTGGTGCTTTGTACACACAGCATTCAGGGGGACATAAACAGCTCCAGCGAATTGTATTTACCTCCAGCATGGAAACAAATGCTTGGTTGCATCACATGAGCTTGCTCAGTGGCTTTTATTTATATCCCACTGGCCGCACCGGGAAGGGAAGGGGAGCATTCTTCCTTTTATCTTTCGACCCCTAAAAGACCCTGGGGACTTGTCTCTAGCTGCCACTTGCCCTCTTCTGGAGCTCTGTGGTAGGCTCTGTCCATCTTATTTTGTAGACTGGGAGCACATGTACATCTAAACACACACGTTTCAGAGTCACGTGCTCTGCTTTTCTCAAGAATAACAGACGGCAACTTTATGATCTGAGTGATTTTATTCGAACACAGCTGTGGCCTCATCATTTCAATATTTCAATCAATTTCCAACTAACTAGATGAGAGGAAACTGTGCAGGGAAGGCAGGTTAGAGCAGGGAGGGAGGGTTCCCAGAGGATGGAGGCAGCACGGGTTCAGCGCAGACGCATCTGGCCTCATCTTCCTATCACAGGGAGGCCACTGACACCTCCCTTGGTCAGAAAGCCATCCCAGCGTCCTCTGCCCTCCTTGCAGCGGTGCTTTGGAAGGCAGGCCGACACGGATGGAAGTCAGTGGAAGGGTGGTGTTCCTTTGGGTCCAGGCTGGCTAAACCACAGTCCAGGCTCTGAGTGTGTTTCTTCAGGCATCACCGCACCTTCGAGCATCTGGTTATGAGAGGAGTTTTGAAGAGCTTTTGGCTTCAGCAGCAGCGTGAATCCCTTGTTTTTCTCAGATGGCTCATGGTGAGGAGAGGGGAAGGGGGAGCTGCAGGAGCTGACTGCAGATTTGGCTGCCATGCTCTTGGTCTTGACAACTGGATTGTTTTGTAATGATCACAGCTTCTGTCTGTTGGGCTGTGTCCTGTTCCAAAGGATGGCATATCTGTTGCTGTGTACATGTACCAGTGAGGGGCAGAGGAAACACTTGCAGATGAAAACAGAGGTACTGCGCGCCAGGGAGGTTTCACATCCTAAAGCCGAGTTCCTACACCATTTATTTCACCTTTTACCCCTGCCTTGGGTGTGTTCCTATAAATGTTGTTCCTATAAACATTCCTCGATGTTGTGGTCATCTGCAAGGATTTGGGGAGCCCAATTCAGTGTTTCTGGGTGTTGTTCCCAGGTTCACCAGCTTTTGGTGGTGATCATTGGATGGACTTTGCAAGGGCAGAGTGCTAAAACAGTTTAAAAGTCCTCTTTTCAGAAGCAAAAGAAACTTTGCAACATCTCTTTGTTGTAATCACGTTGTGCTGTAGCTTCTTCATGTGTAAAATGGAGATATAGACTGTTTTTTCCTAACAGGCCAAGAGGTTTCATTTCATCTGGGATCATTAGGGAATAGCAGTGATAACACAACTATTAGTTACCAACAGGGTTTAGTCGAATTTGGTTTTCCTTGTGCCAATGATGAGAATTTCTTTTTTCTCTTAAAGGTCCCCCTGTGTTCATTAAGAAACCTGTGGATCAAATTGGTGTGTCAGGAGGGGTGGCCTCCTTTGTCTGCCAAGCGACTGGAGACCCAAAGCCACGTGTCACCTGGAACAAGAAAGGGAAGAAAGTGAACTCTCAGAGGTTTGAGGTACGAGATGTCCTTGAAATCCGTGTCTCTCTAAAGAGGGAGAGGCTGACACAAAGCAGCCAGTGCTCTTTGGCCATCCTCAGGCCTGATAATAAAGGGAGGTTTGGAAGGGGAGGAGTTTTAACAGCAGCAGGAGTGAAATGCAAGCTCTTGGCCATGTCAACAGCTGGGCTTGTTCCAAAGCAAGAGAGTCTTGGCTCGCTTACCTTATTGAAGTTTTTTGTTGTTTCTTTTCCCCTCCTGGGACATAATATAAAGCTGCCTTCTTCCTTCCCTGAGAAACCCCAAGTAAGCTGATGGCACTTCAGCTCTGTGAATGCACCTTTCAGACTCATCCATGGCTCATTATTTTAACCCTGGGACAGCCTGGAGGAACGTTGCAGTTGCTGGCAACCAGACCCAAGCAATTGGCATTGTTTAGATAGAAATGAGAGTGGAGGAGCAAGGACTAGGAGGTCATCGTGTGGAATTTGCTGTGGGGTTCAGCCCTGCCAGGCAGCTGTGTGCTGAGAGGAGCTTTGTGGCGTCAGCTGCCCATGCAGATGGAGGAACAAGGCGGGGGTTCATCTTTATTTTGTTTTCACTTGCTCTGCTTCCTCCTCCTCCGTCACAGTTGTGCTCTGAACACCCACCCCACACACACCATCACCATGGCTCCCTCTTGCAAAGTGCTGGAGATGTACATAGCAGTTTCAGTGGGTCAAAGATGGGGTTTGGCATGTGACAGTTCTCTTGTCACCTTGAGGTCAGTAGAGAGACAGGTTGACCATGCCAGTTATGTGTAGGGGATTGTGAGGCAGCTGCTGAAGTGTGCTTATGAGTGTGTGTGCTGCTGTAAGTGCTTGTGCCTCCTTTCAAAGCAAGAACAAACCTTCCACTGGAGCCAAAGAGGCTTACTGTGTGTTCTCTTCCCCTTTATCCCCCAGACAATTGAATTTGATGAAAGTGCAGGTGCTGTTCTGAGGATCCAGCCCCTCCGCACTCCCCGGGATGAGAACATTTACGAGTGCGTTGCTCAAAACCCTCATGGGGAGGTCACCGTCCATGCCAAGCTCACCGTCCTCCGAGGTAAGAGCACGCCTGCCTGCTGTGTGCCAGTGTCACAGGGGAAAGGGAGCCTCCAGCCTCTCTGTTCCTTCCTGGCAGTGGGAAGGCTGTTAAAAAATGCATGGCCAAGGCACAAGTCCTCCTTGTTTTGGTTTGTTTGAACTGTCAGGTCTGCTTTGCTGTTGGAGAGAGTTGTGAAATCACTGTGTAAGAAACAGAGCTAGAACTGGACCGCTTGAGGAGGTTTGACTGGATGATGGGCTGAGGTTCCTTCCAACCTGAATTATCCAATGACTCTATGATCTTCCCCACCCCTCCAATAAAAATCCCTTCCTCAGGTTTATAAGCAGCACCAAAACCTCCCCATCATTCTCCTCAGAAACATGGCACCACTCATCTAGACACCCTAGGAGACCTTTATTGAGGGAATCACTTAATGGGCTGAGGTTGAGTATGCATCTAGAGGCTCTTGTGCAGTTGTTAGCAATGCCAGGCCTCTTCCCTTGGGCGAGATACCTGCTTTGCCCTTCTGGGCATCTTCCCTGTTTCCAGAAGTCCTTTGCTCATGCTCTCACCAATAAAACAGTTCCCCTCTTTATTTCTGTTCTGGTTCTTTTTTCACTTCTATCCCCTATAGAGGATGTTTACATGGATGCCTCCCTCATGTCATCTGTTTGAAATATGCTCCCTGGACTTGATGTGGGGGAGGGAACAATATGCTGGTGCTGTGGATGCCTCTGGATGTTTGCTGTTCTTACCCCGGAGATGGGCAGCATCGCTGTGTGAAGCACTCAGCTGGGCTGCTTGCTAAAACTAGCCCATTTTAGGAGAGAGGATGTGCAGGGTTCTCTGTTCAAATACAGAGCAATGCAAGTGACCCAGGCAAGAGGGTTGTGGTGGATACCTGCCTGAGAGCTCCTGAAGGGAGCCCAGCTTAGGAACACTGGCTGTTGATGAAGCCAGCAGCCGAAGGTGCTGTGGAAAAGCCATGGTACTTGGAGTAGGAGCCATTATTTCTGTAGTGAGTATGGCTAACAACAGGTTTAGGTGTTCCAGGCAGTGTGTGAACCTCATAAGGAAGCTCTGCATCTGTTCCAGTTGTTTTTTCTTCAGTGTTCTCTTCAAGAGCATCTCAAATCCTTTTGTTTGAACAGACACTGAGCACATCCTTCATAGTGCAGAGTGAAATTTGTCTGCAAATCCCCAATGTACAGCAGTAAATAAAGACCAAACATAAAGGGCACATGGCAAAGCCCTTGACCTCCCCTTGTAGCAGGGAATATCCCTTCTGCTGCCCACCCGGCAGGTTCTATGTTGTCAAGATGCTGGCTGCCTTTGAGCATGTGGGCCCGTGGTCCAGTCATGCCTGACAGATTTGTGTAGGTGCACTCGCATCTTTGTGTAGCTCCTTTGCCTGGCGTGGCATTTAACCTTCTGTTAGCAGTACGTGGTGGGATGGATCTGTCAGGAGATTGGAACAGTGCTGGATGACAGGAGTGTGTCTAGCTGAAGTTACTGCAGAGGGCTGGGAGCCTTGTTCTTCACACTTAACTCCTATATATTCTTTGGGAGCTGTGATGGTTTGGGAGAAGTGCCCTGCAATCATACTCCAAAGTTTCTACCCCTTGAATTTAGCTCCGAGCAGTGGCAAAGGAGAAGGTTGTCCTCCAGCTGCAGCCCTTAAATCCCTTGGATTCTCACAGCGTTTTTAAGGCACTTTCCACCAAAGGAAAGCTGCAATCTGTGGGAAAGGAGGAGCTGAGCTCAGTGCTTGTCCTTAGGGACCAAGGTTCTTTGCACGTGTCTTTTTGCAGCCCTTCCTTCCGGTGTCAGCATCAGCCACGTCAGCTGGAGAGGCAGATGACAGGACAGGAGCTGCATCTCCCCACCACCTGACTAATTACGCACTTTGCTGATCCCACCACAACATGATGACTGCGTGCTCTGCTCCCGTGTTACACAAGCACTCCCATGCTGTTTGCCTTGTTTGGTAGCTTGGTGAAGGGACTGTGTGAGAGCAGCGAGGATGCCTGCTTCATGGAATTTGGGGAGCACTGATCGGCTGCAGGGCTCGGCCAAGATGTTGTCGAAGAGCACCAAGGAAGCAGTTTTTATAGCGTACCCTCCCCTTGCCTGCTCAGCTGGAGTTACTCCATCCTTAATCTTTCCTTGGCTTTCCCGCAGCAAAGATTGTCTCCTCTTTATCCGTTCTTTTAAGCGCTGGGAAAGTTAAAAGGACCAAGCACAAACCCCCTAATCCCCACAAAGTTAGCATTCTGGCATCTATTCCTCTCCTTTCCTCCCCTTCTGCTTTCTCCCACTCTCCTGTTTGTCTTTTCTCTGTCTTTCCTTGCAAGGCCTCCTCCTCCTTCCCGTCTCCTCTCACTTTCAGGACTCATGCTTAGCATAAAGATGGGGGCTGCTCCACGGCTCGGAGAGGAATGTGAGCTGTCATTTGTGGAAGCTGTTCCCTTGGCGGACTGTGGCGTAGGGAAACCTGGGCCTGTGCCCTTCCATAGTAGGCAGGATGGGCTTTGCAGTCATGCTGCAGCCTGGTGGCTTTGCTGTTGTGATGACAATTAGACACAGATGTGTGTATCTTCATGCTGTAGACGTTCGGGGGCAGTTACAGGATATCCTCAACCTCAGTGCAGAACAGTCTCATGAACAGAGAAGAATATAATACATTCTTCCCTCCTAGATGCAGCTGCTGGAGGGATCGAGAGTAAACCCCTTTTTGCTTATGTACATGGCTACTCCTGGGTCAGACCCGGATAGAAATCCACATGCATTCACTTAAAATCAGCAAGCTGCAGGAGAGGAAACCTTTGGGAGCTTCTGGGAAGCAGAGCTTGTGATGGACACCATTCAACTTACACAAAGTCTCTTAACAGCAGCTCCTCTGGCTTGTTTGTCCTTCCTGCTCTGCCTCTCAAGGGATTTGAGTTTTGATAGGGCTGTGGAGACTCGCTGTTCTTTCCACAGCTGGCTAGATGTAGTGCCTGCAAACCTGATTGCTGCAGAGCCTGAAGAAAAGGAAGGAAAGTGGGTTTGGGAAGCATTTTCCAGTTATTGTTGACTCCAGCTGCTGTCATTTTTCGTTATAACTTAGGCATGAAGGAAGCGGCTTGGCACAGGCACCCAGCTCCCAGTTGGTATCATTCTGTAAGCTCCACACTCCCAGCAAAGATTACATATTTATTATCATTATTGCTTCCTCTGTACAGATCATGCTTTTTCTTTACTTGTTCAGTAGCCTGAGATAGAGATCCTCATGCTGTGGAGGGTTGGCCCATGCTGGCTGCAGCTGAGGGGACAGGGGAGCTTTGCCTCAGCTTTCTGCCTGCGTTGCCTCTGCTGCTGGGAGGCAGGAGCTGGGGTTCAGGCAGAGGCCAGACTGCTTTGATGCTTTGCTCTGTTGAAGCTGATAGAGACAGTGCCATGGAGTCTCCCTTTGAGAGTCAGTAATAAATGCAGCATGATCCCGTAAAAAGCAGTGCTTGGTCCAGTTAAATGTAATGGAACAACATTCACTGTGCCCTGATCCGTTGCTTGCTGCGTGCTGGCTGATGCTGGCTTTTCCTGAGGATTACTGTGCTCTGGAAAATTGAGGGGAGCTATTCGACATGCAGGGGCCGTGGTACTTAGTACCAGAGCGTGATTCAGACTGCTACGGACAGACTTCCAAAACTTCTTGTTGTAGTTTTTCCCTGTTGATGTCTAGTGAGGAAGCGGTCATACATTTCTCTTACCAATTCTGGCCTGTGTTTTTCCTCACACATCTCCTACTCCGAGAGGAGATCTAGTGTGGGCATGTCTAAAGTTCTAGCCAGATCCCTGCTGTTTGGTTGGGGCTTTCTGTAATGGTTGGCTTTAGGTAGCAAGAGCTAAAGATAAACCAGTTCTAGATGCTCAGCAGAAAGCATGAGGCCCCCCAGCAGCCCGTCTTCGAGAGCAGCCGGCCCCTCGGAAATGTGGCCTTGCCACTTGACAAGTTCTTGGCAGTCTTGCTTCAGACTTCACTTGTTTGGCTTTTCTTGTGGTGACCTGAGGATCGGGCAGCGTTGGAAGCAGATCAGTTGCGTAGCTTGTGAATAATGTCGGTGACGTTACCTCAGATGCCTTTCTGAGGAGGGTATCTAGGGATACATTAGCCAGGGAAGGCAGTGGATTACCTGCGCTGTTACGGGGTCCATCACACCGATCTAAGCATGTTTTATTGTTTATAAGGCTGCAAATTTTCAGTGACATTGTTGGGTTATTTCTGTTTTCATAATCAAACTTTCAGATCAAAATGAAAGGACTCTACAGGGCATTTACTGAGACTCCTCCATGTATTAACATTGTCTTTGCCTGTGAAGTAACGGTTAACGAAGACACAGGTGATTCACACAGTGATGGAAAGAACTTGTAATTTCCCAGGGCACATAATGCCAGGATGCCTGTTGGGAGGGGACAGCTGTGAGTGTTCATGAAGTTCATGAAAAGAACAGGAATAAATTCCAGAGCGCTGGGTTTTGATCCTGATTCAGCTTAAAACTCCTGTCGCTCAAGCTGCTTCATTCTGTGTCCTTGGTTCCTCCACCCTGAAGCATGGCTAGCTGACTGCTTAGAGACCTGACAGCATCCATGAGCTGGGCCACATGTCTTCGAAGAGCAAAAAATGACTCCTCTCCCTCACTTGAGCAGCATCCTCATTGTGACTTTCTGAATCAGTACATAGAGTGCCCATAATGGTCACGCACTGCTTCTCCTCTCCATTATTAAACAACTGTGCACACCCTGTGGGGTGAAGAGCAGCAGCACCACCCTCTTCATCTTCATCATCCCCATTTCCAGCACAGCCAATTAGGTAACCCCAGAGCTGCCACCTTCCAGAGCACCAGGGAAGCAGCAAGTGCCACCCGTGCTTGTTCTGTGTGGCTCTGTGTGCCAGTGCATGCTCCCAGCTTGGTTCGAGGCACATGCTCTGGTAGGATTTATTATAGACGAACACTGAAGTGCTCTTCTCTCTCTGCCTCCTCTGTTCTTTCTCACTCTACTTTGTTCAGTGGCCTTGAGGTAATTCGTCAGCTTTTCATCAGGGGTGTCTTTAAGAGCCTCAGTCTAAGAGCAGGTATGACAAAGGTGTTTGGGGTGTTCTGTTAATGTGGCAGGGCAGCACGTGAAAACATCTGCCTGCATGAGCTAACATGATAGTCAGCAGCAGGCAGCTGCCCAGATGTGCCTTTGAAGCATCTTCAGCTTGTGCCTTGTTTCTTTTGTTCTTGTGGTTGCCTGGGCTGCTTTTAGAAGGAGAGCTCACGATCCAAGCCATTCCTTTCTTATTTGGTAACAGGTTTGGTGGGGTGGTGTTTGGGGATTGATGGGGAGGGTTGCAGGGCACTTGTGTGCATGTCTTATGGGGGTTGAGCTGAGGTTGTAATTGCATTACTACAGGGAATCTAGTTAGGGGATGAAAGCAGTTTCACTTTCCTGGCAGGAAGGAAATCTGAGCACTTGAATCAGTGCAATATGTGATGTTCGGAGATGCTTCCCCCACTGATCTGATCCTCGAATCTGATCACGCCTCGAGTCGCAGTTGTTTTAATTAAACTCAGAGGAATTCTGCACATTGTGCTGCAAGATTAACATTTTTGTTTAATTAGAAACCCTCAGTAAGAATAGTTGTAGCAGGCCTCCCCCAACACAGCACACGTGCACGCAGACACCCCGCCAGTCAAGAGGGTTATTCTCTCTGTGGATTAATTGGTTGATGAAATTAAAGGCCAGGGGTTTGAGCCAGGTGGAGCAGCAGCACCAGGGAGCAGGATGAAAGCAGGAATCAATAATGATGTCATCTGCAGCCAATGCGGCAGCAGCTCCACAGCTCCTTCGCACCACACCACCGCCTGGTTAAAGAGCAGGAGGCAGGAGAAGATGTTAACAGCCTGCCTGGCTGGAAGCTGGAAGCAATTCCCAGGGCCCCTCTGTCCCAAGCTCACCCATGGAGGGGCCGGGGGTTTGCAGTACATGGGATCTGCAGGAGCACACACTGTTGGAAGCTCCTGTGATGCCCAAGCAGAGCCTGGTGCACTGAGAGCCCAAAGGTTTGGTTCAGTCCCTGGTTAAAGCTGTTTATTGTTTAGAATGCAGTAGCCTGGTTTAGAAGTGCCTCAGAAGCACTGCAACGACGACATTTACTGTTCAGACTGGATCTGTATTACTTTAACAGTTATAAAATGCTCCGTGGTTTTGTTGGTGGTCAGATTCCTTTGATATATGAGGAGAGATGTGGTTAATACATTTCACTCTCCAGTGAGTCACAATAGATCCTTTATAACACTCCAGCAGTGGTCAGAGGAAGGAAACAATGCGCATTTTTAAACACACAATTGAGGCATTTAAACCCTTTTCTTCTCTGCAGTAGCTGTGCACTGCTAATAACAGCATTGGGCAAGAGTTTCTTGGCCTCAAGTATCAGAGCACCGCAGAAACCTTTAGCTCTGCCTTCGTGATTTCATAGCTTTGTAGAAGTCGAGCGTGAGGCACAACAGTGTGTAATATCTCTTACCCAAAGCATGTGTGTTTGGAGCTTGTGTAGAGCAGTGCTGCGATCTGGAGGCTCTGCTTTGCTCTTAGAGGAGGAAGCACCCACCATAGCAAAGCCACTTCTCTCTCTTCCACCCTCTGTGGGCTCAGCCATACGCAGTCTGGCTCCATTCCTTCCAATACCTAATGTGCCAGCAGTAGGAAGTGAGCTCTGGTTGTGCCTGCAGCGGGCAGGGATGTGTCCCAACCAAGGCAAGGGTTTCCACCATCTCTGCTGCTGCTGGGAGAGCTCCTCTCACTTCCACTGGGAGCTGATGGTGATATATGTTACTTTTTACAAAATCCTGCCCTTTTTAAGTCCTCTGTTCTTTCCTTCTGTTCCCTCACCTGCTTTTTGGGATGGATTCAATGCCATAGATTCCTTAGGCTGCGATTCCTCAACATGCTTCATTTGAAATGGCAGAGAATCCCTATCAAGTCTTACCCTGGTGCCAGTATCCTCCCTCCAAGCTGCCCTCCTTCAAAGGCTGATTTTCTGAGGGGGAAAAGCGGCATGTTCCTGAGCAGTAGCAGTGTAAGGCAGCTCTCTCCCCCAGGAGTTAAGAGGTTGTGACGAAGATTATGGGGGAAGCGCTGGGGTTTTGTAGTAGTTACCACAAATCAGGCAGCACGGGCTAGGATTGCCCTCCTCACCCTCATTAGTGAAGGCAAAGGCGAGACTGAGAGGAAGCAGGAAGCTCAGTTGAGCCTGTCTTCTGGGTGCTGGTGCCACATCCCTCTTCTTCTAGGGCAGCAGCATCTGAATTAATAAAGCTACAAATCACAGCCTCCTGACACAGTCGCTGTCTTTATTCCTCTTGTGCAGTTTGTTTCGTACGGTGGGGTTTGGAGGGGGAAGATGAACCCCTCCTTTTAAATGTGACTCTTTGGTGCAGGGGTCTTTGCCATACGTGTGCGGTTTCTGCTGTAAAAGCGAAGGAGTGCCAGTGACTTCCCTGACTGAGGGATTCAGTGCGAGACCTGGAGCAACCTTGGTGTGACTGCTCCCATGCCCCAAAGGGTTTTCAGAGTTTGCATTTAAATACTGAATCTTCTTGCAGGACCTTAGCTCAGTCACACAGAATGGGTAAACTGGTGAATTTGACTCGATAAGGCATTTTCACAAACCAGCTATGGACCATTTACTGTTGCCTTGTTTTAAATTGCAGTGCACAGGCAGTGGGGCTGCCTGATGCCTTCTTCAGAGTGTTCCATTGAGCAGCTCCATCAGCTGCCCTGATTCCCAGCGTGTTTAACCACTCTTCCTTTGCTCTCTACCACCAGAGGACCAGTTACCTCCTGGCTTCCCAAACATTGATATGGGGCCCCAGCTGAAAGTGGTGGAGCGGACACGAACAGCCACGATGCTCTGTGCAGCCAGTGGGAACCCAGACCCGGAGATCACTTGGTTTAAAGATTTCCTGCCCGTGGACCCCAGTGCAAGCAATGGGAGGATAAAACAACTGAGATCAGGTAAGGTCTCTGTGTGAGACTAAAGAAATTGAGACCTAGAGACAGATGTGAAGAGACTGCTCAGAGGTTTCTGAAGCAGAAGAGAGGGCTGAGAGACATAGGTGTTACTGGTTTGGACTGAGGCATTACCTTTTCTTTGGGTTTGGGAGAACCAACTGCTATGGCAGACATGGCTCTTAGGCTACACACACCTGGGGTAGGATCCACAGCTCAGGCAATCTCTTACTGTCAGAACATGAGCCTGTTGCTGTAAATTGAGCCTCTCAAAGCTGGCGCTGAAGAACAGCTCTTGCAGGATCTCTCTGGCATGAAGTCCCTGCAGTCATCGCTGGAGAGCAGTTGTGAGTGTTCTGGAGTGACCCTTGGTGCTCCATGGAGCAGATCTCCATGAACAGATGTACCCCAGCTTCGTGGCTCTTGTCAGTTTTCCATCTTCCCCATCTGCTTGTCCATCTGTCTCTCTTGTTTGTTTTCTGTTTGTTGTTTTGTGTGTGTGTCCCAGTGACATCTCTCAATATTCACTTTTCAGGAGATGCTTTTATACGTGTTAAAGCTGCCCGTTCATTCTGTGTGTGTGAGAATGTGTGTGTGCAAGGAGGGCACGAGTGTATTTAGTTTGGAGTATTACTGAGCAAGCACTTCCATTCATAGCTGCAGAGGTGAAACAAGCTTTGTTGACATAAACTGACCTGAGAAGGAATCCTTTTCACATACTCCTTGGACTGAGGGCTTTGGCCCTGCCTGAAGACAATGCGTCTCTGTGGTTGCACCTCGCAAGCACTAGGGTCACTTCAGCTACGCAGAGCATTCCTTTAGCAGGAAAAGGGAACATCTTCAAGAGTTCCTTGGCGGAAGAATGGCATTGTTGTAGGCGAAGGGAGAGCAGAGGCTTTGGTGAAGCAGGTGGGGCTGCTCTGTTTGTATTGGACATTTGACAAGTCACCTGGTCAGGGGAGAGCCAACTGCTGCTGCCCAGACCTCTGCCAGCTCCAAAGAAATCAGCTCTGCCTGCCATAGCACTGGAGCTGAACATCAGAGAGTGTCACCATCTGGTTTTCCTCTTGCCCTGTTTGGCAAAGGTTCCATATACTGATTTTTAGTTCTGTGAGCCACCAGAGGAAACGGTTCAGTGTTGTTCCAGATCACTTCTGTTCACCTGCATAACCACGTCCTTACTCAGTGAAGCAAACTTACAAGCAGATACTTAAACTGCTTTGTTGAATTGGGTTGGTGAATCCTGCAAACACAGATGAGTTTGACCTCCCTGTTTTATCCTAACAGCTGAGGCAAATGCAAATCAAACAAATCACTCAGCATAAATAATGAGAGGTAAACTAGCATTATATCATGCTCTGTGCCCGTCATCTGAAGTGTGAGTAATGCACAAGCAGATTAGGTTTAATACATTCATCATCTTGCTAGAATGCCTTTCTACTCCTTAACTGGGTTTGATCTGCTGTTTTCCTTCAAGCCACCCGAGTGCTGTGTTTTCATTCCAGTGCGTTGGTTAGCCTCAGAGTGAACTCCTGGCTCTTCTGGTAAATCAGAAGATACCTGCTGAGAATTAATCTCATTTACAGCTGCTTGGAATGAGTAAACTGGTGAAATCCTGAAGCATCTGTGTCAGCCTTAGGAGCAGAAGCCTGTTGCTTGTGCGAGGGAGAGCAGATTCCTGGACTTAGGAGTTCTCCGATTTCATCTACTTTTAGGGTCTTCCAAAACTTGCATGTCCTGTGATGCAGAGGCCTGTGACAGTGCCAGACACATTCACATTAGGGCCATCTGAGCTGCGTTAGTGTTCTGGTCAGTGGCGAGGAGTTGTTTCAAGACCAAAGCAGTACAGCTTCAAGTGTGTGTGTCTGAATGTGATGGGCAGTGTGGTGCCTGTTTGAGTGCTGCTGATGCGAGTCCTGCTGAAGTCAGAGCTGAATTTAATACATTTATCTTCCCAGAAAACAAACTTTGCCTCCAGAAGTGTAGCACTAACACACATTAGGGCATTGGATGCTTCAGGACACTGCTAATAAGCTGCAGTGTCTTTCAGTATGACTCCAGCCCATCCTCCTGGGGCTTAACAATAGGAGTGCAGGGAGGAGGAGTGACCCTCTTACTAAATCACAGCTTCATCACTGCCCTTTGTACTAACAGATTTAGCAGGGAAGCCAGCGACTGTGTTGTGTCTGAGGACTTCTCTGTGCATTGCTCCCTGATGGAGGCTGGGACAGGCTGAGACAGGAGGGGACAGTAACCCTGATCCTCCCTGGAGATGAAGCCATTGGAATAGCAGTTATGCTGCTTTATGATGGAGGGTGTTAAGAACTGCCTTGATGTCAGTATATGAGTTAGTGGCAAACATGCAAATGAGCTCATTAAAAGGTACAAGTGAAATGGCATGCACAGAGCTCTGCAGAACTGGGTAACTGTGGCCGCATTTGGTTCCTCTGGACCTCTGAGACCATGGTCATTGCATTCACATCATCCTGGGGACCCATTTGTGTTACTGGGTCGTCAGTACAATGGAGCAGCAGTTGCTGTGTCATTAACCACAGTGGCTTTTCTCTATCCAGTATTTCTTCTCCTTTCCAGATAAACTTTCCAAGCAATTGGAAATCTTCTGGTTTTGACTGACTGAGAGGCAGAATTGTCAGTCAGAGGAGGATGGGAAGAACCTCTGTCTGCCCTTAGGCATACATGAACCTCTCAGCTTTAGAGACCCAGGTTGTCTTAAGAGTTTAAGCAGTCTTAGTAGTGGAAGGGAGTTGGATGCTTTGCTTAACCCGGTGCAGGCAGTCTCAGGACATGTGGAGTAGGCGCCCAATGTCCTTTGCTCAGCCGTGCCACCTAGGGGGGATAAGGGAGGCAGCCTCCAGCAGCCTTCTCCCAGCAGAGGAACACAAAAGCCTTTTGTCTTGTGTGTGTCTTTTGTTCTCTAAATAACTGCTTTAACAAACTTCTCTTTCCTTTTTTCCCCCCCTCACTTTTTTTAACATTCAGAGACTTTTGGTAAGTTTGTTCAATTAAAACCAACAGAAATCAAACCAAAACTCCCCAAACCTGCTGATGTGCAGATTTGTAACCCTTGCCCTTTCAACTAATTCCTTTGTAACAGCTTCTTGAGAGGCATGCTATGCATTTCTTGTACTAACTCTTTCAGTAAGGATATTCTGCCCTCTTAATGAATTTCTGCAGGGGTATTGCAGGCTACAGAAAGAATAATGTCCTGATTAATATATCTGTATAAAGAGATAACAGCTAAATATGAACCTCCTAACATTGGATAGATGGTTTTTGGTATGGTAGCAAGAGTTGTCCTGGAATTCCCCAAGTACACAATAGCTTGTACCCTGGAACTGTGATAATTGTGTTCACACCTGCAGGAGGTCTTGGAGTTTCACATCTAACAGGGTTATTGGTGTTCTCAGAAGGGAGAGGTGGGGGGGCAGCATGTTCAAATTGAAGCTGTAAACCGCAGGTTAGCAGCTATGGGAAAGGGTTGAACAAGGGAAAAGGAACGTCATGGCCGTCCCCCCCGAGATCGTCTCCATCCCTTGAGGAGCAGGAGCCTCCTGCAGAACTCACATCACGTTTCCTTCCTGTGCCAAAGCCCCTTTTGTTGTTGGAGATGTGGCAATCGCAGCTGCCAGGCAGGATCCAGCACTGTAAAACTGCACAAGACCCTGGGTGATTGCTCGCTTGTTTGGAATAGAAAGCTCCCTGCAGGCCTGGGGAGAGGAGCACAGTGCGCACATGTTCTCACACGTGGCCTGACAGAAGGTGGGGATGTGTTTTCTGGCATTGCCATGGCAATGGGGACTGGCCTCCTCTCCCTGTTTTCAAGGCTTGGAGAATCCATAGGCCGTTGGGGTGGGGGAAGTCAGGAAAGGCTGGTGGAAGAGCAGATCCCATCCTCTGTGGCAGCAGGGGACACCTACACCTGGTGTTCTACCTGGCACCAGCTTGGTCCTTCAGAATCCAGGGGAGAGTCCTTTAAGCTGCCTTTTGCCTCTGCTGCTGAGTGCTCATTTGGCCATCTGGGTTCATGCAGCCTCCAGGTTTGCCCTGGATAGGCACATCTCTGGCTCCTGAGAGGCCATGGAAGGCAATGTGAATATTTGTATGTGGCATCCCAAAGCCAGCTTTTCACTCGGAAAGGCACAATCTCCAGTGTGAGCTCTTCCTGCTTTAGTCTTGCTGCTCTGGCCAGTGGTTATCCTCCTGCATTTGCTCCTGCACCGTTTGGGACACCAGGCAAGCAGCTCCCCTCCACCACCACAGCCCTGTATCAGATCTTACAGGACCTGCCAGAGTTCTTCAGAATGATCATTTCATGTCCTCTTCTAGCACCATCCTGCTGCCCCTGTACTGAACATGAAGCTGGTTAGATGTGAAACTCCAACAGTGAAAATCTACCATCTGTGTCTGCCACCCTTCCAACTGCTGTTCTTGCCTTGCAAGTGGCTTGATCTCATTCGGATTCAAATTGTGTCCCCTCCATCCCTGGTGTTGGGTATCTTGCAAAACAAGGGTTGCTCCTCACCTCTGCGTCCCAGGTGCCAGAGTCAGAACTGGAAGGACCAAGGTGGCATTGCTTGGCTTCCCTGGCTCTCCAAGAGACAGTCTGTCTCCAAGAGCTGCTGACAGCCTGTTTCCAGGGGCATCGCTGATGCTTAGAGGGAACAGGGGATAACTAATCGATGGTGACACAAGAAGGCAATGGCTGCTGTTGTGTCTGTGCTTGCACAGCTCGAATTTCCAGCATGTTTCTCGTGTCAGTTAGAGTGAACCTTTGCAGGGAATTGCCAGGCTTAGCCAAGGCCAAAGCAGCTTTCTAGCAGTGGGTGATGTTGGGGTCTGCTCCCCTCCTCTCCCCTCCTCCCATTCACCTTGTTCCAGATTTGCGCCACAGATGGCAGATTTTCACTCCGGTTCTGAGACAGAAGGATGTATCTGAGGCTGTTTGTATTTCGACTCAGTTGATCTATAACCCTTCGCTGCTTTCTCTCTTTCTCTTGCTTTTTAAAACCTTCCTGCCATCTCCCGTGTGGAGATCTGCCCAAATACACGCTCCCCACACCTCTTCAAGCGCTGCCTCTCCAACCTTTGTCCTGACAGCTAACCAGCCTGCTTTATTAACCTTAGCTAGTTCCTAACCCTAACTAGATGCTAACTTTTCTCTAGCAAATAACCTAACCTCTTCACTAGAAGCTGAGTATAACTAGAATCTAATACCCTAACACTGTAATACCTCTCTTCCCTCACCTCCTTTGAAAAGTAAAGGTGACCTGTAATCAGCATCTACATCTTTTTACCTTCTATCCTGAAAATGGAGGATTGAACCGCAGCACAAGAAGGATAAGGAGGGAAGGGGTTTTCTGATGGTTGAGGCAGAAGATTGGCATGCAGGAGACTTTGGCTCCTGTTCTTGCCTCTGCCACGCTTCCCTCTGTGACCTTGGGCGAGTTCCTTTACCTCTGCCTCAGTTTCCCCATCCGTAAAGCAGGGTAATAATGCTGCTGGGGGAGAGGAGAGACCGCCATAAGGCTGATGTCTGCCATGCACTGTGCCCTGCTGGGAGGTGCTGCGGAGTGACAGCACTGTTACCAGTGCAGAGAAGCTCCTGCATTGCTCCCTTGTAAGAGGCAATACTTGGAATTGCGGGATCTGCCCTGTTCTCAGGATTGGGGTAAAAACCAACCACGTGAACCCCCCTCCTTGATAAGCTGTGTGACAACTGTGAATGCCACTGTGAGCAAAAGGACCTGCCGGGTTTTCAAAGGAAGATGGTTGCAACCTCAAGAGGTCAGACTGGGGGACCGTGATTTTACCGCTGCCTGCGGCTGGTTCGCCAGCCACGGTGTCACTTCCTCTCGTCTCTGAGACCTACCTAAGTGGGAGACCTGTGTTAGGCAATGAGGCACAACTGGAGGGGGGTTGAATAAACTAACCCAGGGGAGATGCAGTCAAAAGTGTAGCAGGACTCTTCTCCCCCACACAACCCCCTCGTGCACTGGCTCTAGGGTGGCTTCCTGAGCAGTTGCATGAAGCAGCCCTTTCACTTGAGCAGTGGCGTGGCCTTCTTCAGAGCAGAGCATCTGGATTCAGCCTCTGTGAGGAACCACTGAAGGAGAACTAAAGGGCCTGATAAGGGCAAGCATTGCATTCCTCACACATCTGTGCCAATAACTAAAGTTTGGAACTGGGAATTTGTTGGCAAAGGGGGGATCAGACCTGCAATTCTTAATGTTGCAAGGTCCCTGGATATCCCTTTCCCTGTCTGGGCTAACACGGCCATAATGCCAACCCTTTCCTCCAGGAGTGAGAAAGATAAACGCAGGTTCATCATATGTTCTGCAAGTAGCAAACAGTAATGTGAACTGAGAGCTTTGCATGCTTAGCACCAAAATGGAACCAGGCTTTAGAGTATTCAAACCAAATGCCCTGGAGGCTCTGTGAAGAGCCAGCTCAATTGGACTGCTTTAAAAAGGGCGTCCCCAACTTAAATACCCCGAGCCCTCTTCAGTCTGTCCCTATCATTTCAGATGAGGTAGAGCAGGAAGTTTCCTACTGGGAGCTGTCTTCCTTGACTCAGGTCCTTTTCCCACGGGCAGTGCCGGTGGTTGGGGTTTGACAGTCGTTTCACTCACTCTCTTTGTTTCCTTTGCAGAAGGTACACCGATCCGAGGTAAGATCCCCAGCTCACTCACTCACCCACTCTCCAAACACTTCTCTCCACTCAGTTCCTGCTTCATTGACCTGTGCTCAGTGCAGATTCTTGTTGGTGTTGTTATGTTTTCTTGTCCTGTTTCACCTCTGGATCTTTATTATACCTGTCTTTATTTTATATATGGTTATAATGTCCTTTTTTGTTTGCTGGGTGCACTTTGGTAATACTGATACTGTTACTCTAATAACATCTCAGGCTGTGCTGCCTCAGATTTATGGCAGAGTTTTAAGAGCTAATCTCTCCAGGACTGTGAAGGACTGAAGTTTATCTTGAGCACTAAATGCTATCAAAGCTTGGGAAATGCTTAGGACCTTCTCTTTTTTGGTGGAAAGCACTCCCGAGCCACCGATGGTGCTGGAAGTTTCCCAGTCCTTTGCTCACTCGGATCTTCAGCACTTACCATCTCCGTGTACTCATTTGTTTGGCTTCTGAGCCTTCCTTCCCCTTCCTCCCCACTCTCCTACCCCTAGGTTTCTCTGGGAAAGATACCCATGGTAAGTAGCTTCTGCGTGCTCTCTTTAATGGAGCTAAAAAGATAATAGACCTCAGGCGGTCACAGAAAGTCAGACGGAATTGGGTGTGCGCCCCTTGGAAGAGCTGCTTTGGTTTTATCTACACCTGCAAATACAAAAGTCCCCAATTGTCTGCTGGTAAAAGCAAAAGGAGGTGCTGTAGGTGGGGTTTACTTGTTCACACATCATCTCTGTGGGCTCCTGACAAGTGCTGAAAACTCACTGACCTCTTATGAGCTTTATGCAGTACCACTGCAACCACTGCGTTCACCAGCCACGCTGCAGCAGTGAAGATGAAAGGGATGAGTCCTTATTCCCCTGGTGAAGCTGCCTGCCTGCAGCTCACGCTCATGCTCTTGCTCCCACTCTACAGAGTGGCTTCTTCTCTCCTTGGTGCTCTCAGACAAGGGATGCTGATGGGCTGCACGCAGAATTTGTCTGGAAGCAGTGGAAGCACCCCCAAATGAACAGAAGTTTCTAGAACAGTGCACGGGCCAGCTCTCCACCAGAATGCAGCTTCCAATGACAGAGCATGCTCGAGCTGTAATTCAGTATGAAATGTGCTCAGCTGGTGTCTCAGTGGGAAGCTTCAGTCTGTTTGGTTTCTGACTCCTCTTACGCTGAAATAGCCTCAGATTCTGCTGAAATGAATTCCGTTTGCTTTAGCGGCTTGGGTGGGGTTGGTTTGGGTTTTAATTCGCTCTGCTCTGCCTTTGGGAGCTACAAGGCACAGTGGATGGTGGCACTGTCACACCCCATCCCTGTCATAAACCCTCTCACACATCACGTCTTCCCACACAGCATCCTTTGTCAGCCATGCACACACGGAGGAACATGAGCTCCACGTCCTCCTCCTGTGAACACATCGGGTTTTCCTTCCTGAAGAGACTGTGTCTGCAGCCAACAGTGATACCATTTGCACTTTCCTCACTTAAGATTTTATCAATAAGATTACACCGAGCTGAAATTGTTTGATTTTCATATTTAGGGGTATTTTTTTCCCTGAGATGGAAGTTTAAGAGTCTTAGCGCATACGAGCTCTGTCCATATCTGTAGTATAATCATGTACTCCTAATACATAAAACATTTGATAGCCTGTTGAATTATTTATAGAGTATGTATTTTCACTGGAGTTTTGCAGGGATGAAGCCTTCTGAGGTAAATGAGGCAATTTTCTTCCATGTAGTTACATGCTGCCTGTCTCTGCATGTTTGCTGACAGGGGTGTTTAGTAGGGACTCTGGGTATGTTCTTGTAGGCTGCAGTAATGTACAGGTTGAAGAAAAAAACCTTAATCCTTTTGTCCAGGCAATTTTGAAGCTCCAATGCAGTACTTACAGGGTTTTCCCTTGGGAATATTCACTAATAGTAAAGTGCTTTACACACTGACTCTTCTGTCCTGTAGGCTTCCTGTGAAGCAGGTCTTTAGGCACAAAACAAAGGTAGCAGAGATAAAGATACTCCAGGGATCCCAGGCAGGGGGGTGACAAAGCCTCCTGCTTTTGCAGTCACTGCTTCAAATCAAGCAAAGGAAAGTCAGCTGCCTTCTGATGGATTTCTGGGGATCCTGGTAATACGGATTATTGGAGTTGATTCCATGTGTTCTGGTGCAGAATGCCTGCATTGCGGAAGCCACAGAATTTGGTTCTTTTGCTGATCATTTCAGTATGGAGAGTAACACTTGGAATGGGGGGGCGGGGGGGGGTTAAATTTTGTCCTCCTGCTGGGTATGCGTCCAGTTCTAACACTGAGCACAGACAGTAGCTGATGTTGGCTGAGGGCTCAGTGCTTCCAGAGCTCAGGAACTGCAGGAAGCATCCCATTGTTAGCCCAAAGGGGAGGACAAAAGGAAAACACTGAGGCTGTTGCTCTGTCTTCAAGCCCAAACCAAAAGGTGATGATTGTGTCTTTGCTGCGGTCTTCTTCTCTCCTCCCAGGTGGCCTCCAGATTGAGAGCAGCGAGGAGACCGACCAGGGGAAGTACGAATGCGTGGCCAGCAACAGCGCCGGAGTGCGCTACTCCTCCCCTGCTAACCTTTATGTGAGAGGTAGGGAGTGCACCGGCTCACACACTGCCAAATACTTCCCTCCCCATGGCCTTCCTGTGTCCCGGGATTCCATCCTGGCAGCGATGTCAAATAGTGTGCCCAAGAGTCTGCCAGCATCAGGCTGCAGAGCCCAGAGGGTAACCAACAGCTTTGGCTGCAAAGAGGCCACAATCCCCTTTCTCCCAAAAGATCCCTGCTTTCTGGAAGTGGGAAGGTTTCAGTGCTACTGGTGGGGGTGTGAGAGGAGGGGAGGACCCTCTCAGCCCCCCCCCACTGAGCTCTCAGTGCCCCCGGTCTCACCAGCTTGCCACGGGAGGGTGCATTCTCACTTCTCACCCATGTCCCAGCCAGTTTTCCCTTTGCCAGCAGTAACTTGTCACTGGTTCTTCGGGCACAAATGTTGGCCTTGGGCACAGAGAACTGGAGAGGGCCAGCAGGCATCTCTGCCGCAGGTCCTGTCACCCATGTAGCTTGGGAACAGATGACAGGGGGGACAGGCTGCTGCTTGCTGCCCCCTCGATGTTCTCACACCCAGTGGGGCAAGAGCCTTTCTGCTTCCTTTGTTGATTGATTTTAATCTCTCTGATCTGTACTATTTTGTGTGTAGATTTGGTTTAATATCTTTCCACAGCAAACCCCTTTTGGTAGTGAGGGAGCAGGGCTGGTCCTTCTCCCTCTTTTTAACAATACAAAAAGACAAAACTACTCTTGGGAGGTAAAAAGGGAAGTTACATCCCAGCAAACTGTTCCCATTCCATCCCATGGGCAGGGGAAGCGCCTCCCACCTACACTCACGTTAACTCTGCGGTCCCGTGCACAGCCCTGCTCCTGTGTGCACTCCTTTCTCTCTCTTTCTTCTCTCTCTCGTGTCTCACGCTCACTAAATCATGCACATGGAGAGAAAGCTTTTCAGAAGTGAACATTTCCAAGCTCCAGTTTTAAAATAGCCTTTTGTGGCCAGCTGGAAAATTGCGATTGGAATTTGCCCTCTCGCCTGGGCCCCGAAATTCTGCTGTTGGGAACGTCAGTCTGGATCGGATGCTGACTCTGGGCTAAATCCTTTGCAGACAGCTTTAGCTGGAACGGTTTGGGATCTTCTTTGAAAGATAAAACCCAACAAAAAAAACCCCAACAAGAAGCAGGGAAAAAAAAAAAAAAAAGTGGGAATTTTTCACTCTTTTATTCCTAAATTTCCTCTGCCTTTCTGGCCGCTCGGAAACTACCCGGGAGACAAAGGTTGTAACCGTGCTGCTGCTTGTCTCCACACCTGGCTGAGAGCCGGCCGCAGGTGGATAGCCCTCTTTCTATCCAAGTTAGCCTGTGTGTTCCTGAGGCTGCCTGACAAAGCAAGCCAGCATTAACCGGCCGAGAGAGTGCAGAAACCAGCGTGTAAGCGAGCTCGGCCTGTGGTTTGGGTGTTTCTCATGCTGTTTAATTCCTTGTTTCTTGTGTGTTAATATCGTGGAAAGGTAACAAAGCTCTGAAATGGATTTGCTTTGGTGGGAGGGGAAGCTCATGCACATTTTCCTTCCCGTTTTATTTTTTCCTTTGTTTTAAAAGAGTCCTGAACACTCTTGTGTTTCCAATTGACTTGTTTCTCCCATAACATGCTTGTCTCTATAGAACACCTGGGATAGGAGTTGTAAGTTTGAACATTGCAAGGAAATGTTTTTGCTTTTTGGTTTGCTTTTCTTTTCTTCTTCTAATTATTTCTTGGTTTTGCCTTATTCAGTCCCATTGTGGAGGTAGCACAAGCAGGGCCGGGCGCGGGGCTGGTGGGAGCACGGGCCGGGGGAGCGGTGGCCGACCTGGGACCTCCTTTGAGTTGAGGCTTCTCTGCCCGGGGCAGGTTCCTCTCCCCCTTCTCTAAAGAGCAGATGCGCTTAAGGAGGTGAGGATTCCTTTCTGGGGTTGGCACCTCGGCGGGGTGCTGGTCCTGAAGCAGGATTGCTCACAGCCTAGCCTGTACAGAGTTTGGTTGGTCTTAAAAGGCCCCTAGGTGGATGGGAGGGGGAACGTCAGGAAGGCAGGGAAGAGGGTCGTTACTATCTTCCTTTTTATTTTTCCTTTCTTTTTATTTTGGTTAAGAGAAAAAAAAAAAACAAAGAATCAATCAATTTGCAGCTGACAGCCTTGAGAAGGCCTTTTTTTACTCTCTCTGTGTTTCCCCTATTTTTCTCTTCTCCTCATGTCATTGTGTTCCGCATCAAACCCCCTTAACATCCCTCAGAGCTACGAGAAGGTTGGTGTGGTTTTTTTCTTTTTTACTTTCTTTACCCACATTTTTACATTCTTAAGAGAAAAAAAAAAAATTAAAAAAAAAAAAAAAAAAAAACAATAAACTGAAAAAAAAAAAAACCTAAAACCATAAAAAAAAAAAGAAAAAGCAAGAAATCTTTAAGATGAGCGAGACCCGCCGTTCCCGGGTCTCGCGGAGATGAGTTGAGTTGCATTGTGGGCCTCTCTATGCATCCTTTGGTAATGTTGCTGAGTTCTTGCACTTTTTTGTCGTCATGGTTACCTTGCCGTTTGGACATTGGGCCTGATGCATGATAGGAGAATGTAACAATCCTCTTTGCATGCCACTTTTTCAATTAATTATGAATTCTTTTTTTCTCTCTATAAATAATGTATCGTTTTGGGTTTTTTTTTTTGTTTTCCAATTCTGGTTACTTTTAAAGTGGATTTCCTCTTTTACTTTCTCAGTTGGTTTTGTTCCGTTGGGTTTTTTGCTTTCTCTTTGAGTTCCTGTTTCTGTTTGGATTGGTTATGCTGTGCTGTAGTTGATTCCAAACGCATTGTGAGAAGCCAGTGTTCCTGCCCACCCGGTGGTAACTGAACTCCTCAATCCCTCCAGGAGGAAAGGAGTCACACAGCTCTAACGCCTGTCCATGGAAGCCCTGCTATTTGGGACAAGCCTTTGTTTTGGGGGGAGGGAGGGATCTGGGAAGTGGAAAAGATGGTAAGAAGCCAGGGTGTCCCTCCAAGAGTTAGAGCAGAGCCTGGGTCCCGTTATTCCTTACGTATTTCTGGGAGGTGTGGCCCTTGTTCCACGTCCTGCACACAAAGAGAAGCCGTGATCCCTGCTCCCAAGGGCTTCCCCGGTGATGCAGAACTGGCTCACTGGTAACCAGCCTCTTCCCTGCGCTGATACTTAAGACAGTGTGCGGGAGCTGAGCTTGAGCCGTGTCCCATCAGCAGAGCTTGTAGGAAGGAGGGCGATGCCTCATCCTGGCAGTGTCGGGAGGGAAGGGCACCCAGCCACCTGCAGAAGGGTAGCTGGGTCTCATGGCTCTGCCTCTCCCCATTTACCCTCTTCCTTCGCATCATTTAACCATTATTACCTGGCTATACAGGCACGTTGAAAACCAGCCTGGTCCAGAGGCAGTAGAACTCTCCTTTCTGAAGGAGTGTGGAAGGAGAGCTGCAGCAGTGGTAGACCGAAGGAGGCTGCTGGGACACATCTGGCAGCTGCATCTCCCTTGTAAACAGCAGCAACAAAGCTGACAAGTTACATTCTAGCTGAAAATGCTTCTTTTCCCTCTTCTCATCTCCCTGTTTATCCCCAGTCAGCTTCTGTTGCCTCCCATGTGTGCCTGCTGAGGGGTTGAGCCACAGGGGGTAGGAGGCAGGCGGGTTTTTTGCAGTGTGGTAGTTGTACCATTGGGGCTTGGTGCTCTTGCCCTTTGCAGAACTGAATGCCCTTCCTTTCCCTGTTTATGCATTTCCTTCTGCCCATCAGTCCTCGCTACTCAATAACCTACCCAAGGAGTGGCTTTCCTAGTGTACAGGTATTAAAGCTGTGTGATTTTTGAGAAATCCAGTGCAGTATTGACACAGTATCTGTCTCTCTCTTTCTCTATCTCTCTCTTTCTCTCTGTCTGTCCTTCTCTTTTTCTTAAAATGCTGAGATTTCAGTGCTCGGACCCTCAGTGCTGGTATTCTCCCCTCTCCCCTTCAAGTCTCTCCCCCTCTCCCCATAGAATCAAGGGTACCACTCCGAAATGCTGCACTGTTGACAATGTGTTTCTGAAGCGGCCAGCTGTGGCTCTTCTAACTTTGATGCCAGCAAGAGCCAAAAGACACCCCCAAGCCCTAGGCTCTGTTGAAAGAAAGAAAAACAATAAAACAAACCCAAAAAAAAAGGAGAAAAAAAAGGCTTGTTCTCTTTAAAAAGAGCAAGAGAGAAGGAATAGGATTTGAAATGAGGTGTTCCCATCCCACCTCCCTCCTGCCTAGGACTAAAAGGTGCTAATCGCTACTAATTACAGGATATTCCTTCATGAATAGGAGTTGGAGTTTCAGGCTTTAGGTGCAATTAAAAAGGGATTTATCCACCACTGGTTTTTATTTGGTTTATTTTCTCTTTTCTAGAGTATTTTCTAACCTGTCCAAATTGCATTGCTGCTGCTAGAATCTCTGTGATCTGAGAAGGTTTTAACATCAAATTCTTCCTTAAGGGCCCATAAAATAGTAATAATATCAACACTAAACTAAAGCTAAGATGGAGGTAGTCCTGATAGGCTGGAATGATGCTGGGCAGGGAAATAGAGACTTGATACCTGGCTAAAAGAGCTCGTCTGGTTTGCTAGGAGTTATGGGCATGGTCTTGAAAGTCTTGGTTGAGGGTTTGCTTTCTGTGTTATTACCAATCAGACCGTGCAATCCTCCAGAATAACAAAGGATCTCACTGACAGGGTATTTCCAAGCTCAAATGCAGAAGTATCTTTATGGATACCCACAAAAGCAGAGCAGAAGTAGATGAGATGAGTTCTGCCGCCAGCCCAGGGTATATGAAAGGTTCTAGTCTGAACCAGTTGTCCAGGAAGACAGCACACCTGAAGATGGGCATGCTGATTTTGATGGGAGCTGTACCTGGCTTTCAAAAGCCATTGGATGCTTCTCTGTATCACTTGGGACACAAACACTGTCAAACTGGCCCATAGTGAGTGCAGGAAAGGGCAGATTCCAGGTGTGTCAGGAGACGTCTGTGGTGGTGGCTGAGAGTTTCGTGCCTCTCCTTGCACAATGCAGGGATGTGCCTAGCACAGAGGAGGCTGCTTTGGGAGCCTGGCAGTTCTCAGAGCTAATGGGAATGACTGTGGATAGCTGCCTGGATAAAACCAGGTTGACTCACTTGTACCTGATGGTATTTTCTCCAGCCATCATTGAGCCAACATGTGCAGGGTTCAGGCTTTGCCCCATTTATCTGCGGTCCTGGATCTATGCCCACAGCTGGTTTGCCTTTGAAACCAAGTGCTTTGTAGCTCTCCCCTTCATTTGGAAAGGGAAAAGCATTTGGAAAGCTCTCCCCTTCATTCCTCGCACTGTGGAGCTGGGCTTTAGCAACCTCAGAGTGAGCGGAGCAACCTCTGCTCTTGGTACAGGGCAAATTGTTGTGGTTCAGTTGACCAGAGTTAAAACGTTCCTCCTCTTCTATGCAGTGATGCCCTGTCAGGAGTTACAAAAGGCAGCAGTTGTGGTGCTGCAGGGATAATCCTTTTCCCCCTCGGCTCGAGCTTCTAACTGCTCTGCTCTTTTCAAGCTCAGGCGGTTTGAAATGGTTCTGCAGGCATTTAGAGCAGCGCAGGCCCTTGCTGTGCCTGCTCAGCCCGCGCCTCTGCTGCAGGAGTATGGTGCTGAGTCACCCAGAAGCAGGTTCTGCAGCCCAGGTCCTGCTGAGAACACTTCATTTTTCAAGGCTCTCTAGAAAACCTCGACTCACTGAGAGAAGCAAAGATAAAAACAGGCCAGGGCTAAACACATAATAGCAAAACCTAGGTGAAACCCGTTAGAACCATAGGAAATGTACAAATTGTGTGCCTAGGCCCTCTGAAAATCAGGATCAAAATGTGTTCAAATGTGACTAATTCCACAAATAATTTAGCCTGTAGCCTGCTCCTGGGTTAAGTTTGGCTCACGTATAATTGGAGCATCAAACCGGAGCTGCTGGTGCTCAGCCCTTCCGCCAGTAGACAAGTGGATGGCTGCTCAGGTTTTCACTTCCAATGCCATTTCGAGGTCAGAATTGAGATCATTTCCCTTGCA
This sequence comes from Psilopsiagon aymara, assembly GCA_024733675.1. Taxonomy (NCBI): domain Eukaryota; kingdom Metazoa; phylum Chordata; class Aves; order Psittaciformes; family Psittacidae; genus Psilopsiagon; species Psilopsiagon aymara. The sequence continues at coordinate 7,339 of JANRGW010030509.1, read as the reverse complement.
CGATAGACTTAATAAGGTCAAAACCCTCCCTGGTGTTTTAAAATGTACCATTTTAATACCTTTTTAGCCTAGCCTTGCTAAACTCTGTAATGGAAAAGGAGGGAGGCAGAACCACTGCTGCTTTGTAGAGCTGCCCCTGTAGTGCCATTTGCCAGGCACTGGAGTTTAGGGAGGGAGAGGTCTGTGATGGCTTTTGAATGTGATGTTAGCACTTCCATGGGTGGGGGAGCCCCCTGTCCGTGTTTGGGGAGTCCTCAGCTCTGAAATTCTAGTTCAATCAAAGCAAAACAAGCAACTTTGCTGTGTTTCTGCAGAAGGATTTCTCAAGGGTATCAGGAAATGGGAATGGATACAAAAAGCCACCCCCCAAAACCAAATCAAAACTGTACATATATGTATGTATATGTATGAATCTCTCTCTATAGAGGGCACTTTGCAGGAACACTGTGCTGTACTGATCTTGAAATCTCTGCCTGCCTGTGTCTCTTACACCTTTTGCATCGCTGTTCTCTTTGTTTTAGGGGAAAAAATTAGATTACACCTTGTCAAATTCAAATAGCAAAACGAAACCAGTGAAGTGTGTGTTCAATGTTACAGAGCTGCTTGGAAAAAAAACCCAATTGGGATCAGATTCTTTTCTCTTCAATCCTATAAAAAGCAGCAGAAAACCAAAAGAATTGCAAAAGACCAGAGATGTTCAGCCAGCCGGTCACTCAACTGATGGGCTTTAACTGGGGAAGTCACAATGGTTGGGAAGGTAATGGATTTCCTCCAGACCAAATGCAAGCCTTGGTCTCATGCTTTATTTATCTACCTATTTACTTACTTTTATTTACTGTGAAGGAAATTAGGAAGGAGATGGGCCTGAGGAGGGAACTGTCTCGTCCTCTGGAGGGATGGAGGTCGGAAATCCAAACCCGAACAGCGTCTCGCCCCAGCGGAATGAACTCGCAATTGGAATGGGAGAGGGAGAGGCAGAGGCGGCTGCACGGACAGCACAGGGGCAGGGACCACCTTTTGGGAGGGGAGGACAGGTGTAATCTAAGCTTCACTAATAATGTAGAGGCTGCACATTATTTTGGCACCCTTTCCCCTACCCCCTCCTCATTTTGGAGCAAGACGGAATGACTCCTGTCTCCCCAAAATGGCCAATAATGTCCGCCTTCTCACCTCATTTGGAGCAGCAGCTTGCTGAGTGTCAAAATGTTTAATACCATTTGGTTTTGTTTGGTGCTTTCAACCAGTCACTTCACTTTCTTTGGTTTCCTTTTCCGATTGATTTTCTTCTTGAAGATTACAGAATATGTTTCTCTTTGAGTTGGTTTAATGTGAATCGGGGTTTGAAGTGACGGGTTCTTGTCCAGTCCGTTCTCCCTTCCCCACCTCGATCCTCCTCCAACACTTCTCTCCTTGAGCTAATCTGGAAGGGGCATAAAAAGTGGAAGTGGTGGGGTTTCCTCAGCACAAACTGCTTGGCTGGTCCTCAGATTTCTCTCACTAGCAGCTTCCTGGGAACACATTTTAAGGATGGATTCTGGTGTTGCAAAAGTCAACCCTGGATCTCCCAGTGTCTCCTCCGATCAGGTCTGTAAATCTGTCCCTTTCCAAAGCATCTCTCACCTTGTGGACCCCAGCTCTGTTTTTAACTGAGTGGTGGTGGTGGGGAACCTCAGCGATGTTGATTGGTACCTTCTCGTTGGAAAGAAGAATGCACCAAAGAAGCCACTCACAGAACACAAACTGGGTTACACCTCCCTGCACCCGTGAACAGCAGCAAAACCAATTGGCTTTACAGTGCTCTGAAGTGATGGAACCATTCCGTTTCCAATGACATTGATGCTAAGCAGTATTTGGGGTGCAGATTTGCCTGGGTGAAATACTTAACAGATAAGATTAAACCAGAGGCACAACTGACTGCACTTAAGTCTTTCTTTGCCTCCAGAATGGCGTCTCTGCCTTGATTTAACTTGCCTTGTGTCACAAACGTCCAGCTCCAGTTCTAAAACCCGCTTCTATCAATAACAAGCTGTATCCTTGTTTGAAAAAAGCTCCTGGGAGTTTTTTGGCCATTGGAACTGTGTGTTTGTGTGTGCCTGCTTGTGTGCGTCTATCGGGAGCTGTTGCACATGCACATGGAGCATGCACATACGTGTATGCATGCAAGGTTGGCTTCGTAAAACAGGTCTGACAAGGCTGCCATGGAAATGAAACATCCCTGAAACTCGGGGAAGGTGCTTCTTGAGACCAGAAACTGGTAAAGAGTCTTAGAGAAGTGTCTATAGTCAAGCCCTGAGTGTCTCATTCCAGCTTTTCCTTTCCAAAGAGGGCAGTTGTTCCTTTCTTTCCAGTCCTTTGGAAGTGTTGGGTAGGAAAATGGAAGGAATCTCTTCCCCATGGTTTTTTCCATGCAAAATTTCAGCCTTTCAGCTGTTCCCTGTGAGACCCAGCTGGACCCGGAGCTGAAATTGCCCTTGACTCCAGCTCTAGCTGCCCTTTCTTCCCACCGCTGCAACTCCTCCTCGGCCCTGACCTAAACGCTGACCCAGAAAGGCTCAGCTGGACAAATCCCACGTCAACAGCCAAATCAGAGTGGTACAGCAATTAAAACAACCAGCAGCAGGACGGCTCCTGCTGCCCAGAGATGAGCCCTCCAAGTACTGCCTGTTCAACTCAATTCAGTTGTCACAGCCCTGAGCCGTAGCAGGGATGTATCCAGGGACTCTCGAAGGTCTCCAGCATTTAATGGTGGAGTTACTCTCACATCCTAAGATCGGTGTGTGGATGTTTGTATATTTGTGCACATATAAGTGTGTAGCTTTTTTTAAACCAGGATGCACAGCAGAAGTGCTGCGACCTCTTTGGGTCTTGGTTAGCACTAACCCTAATCTAAACCTCGCCTTTTCACAGAATGCACATCAGCTTGGGCTGGTGGCATCCACGTGTTGCTTCCCCTTAGTTAAGTGTGATAAATGCTGTTAAAACCCGGGCTGCTGCAGGGAGGGTGGGCAGAGCTGCCTGGCAGTGCTGTGACCATGCTCTGCCCAGCCCCAGCCCTGAGCTTGTGTTGTGTGAGTGGATCTCTTCCATCCCTGCCCAGAAGCAGGCAGGCAGCAGCGCTCTGTTCCCTTCAGACTCCGATTCTCAGCACTCCACCATACATCAAATGATGCCTTTCAGTTCTTAAATTCTGGTTCGTTCTTCCTTTTCCTTATTTTTCTCTTTGGTTTCCTTTCTCTTTCAGTTCGGTTTTGATTTCTCTGTAATTAGCCTCGGTTTGAATTAATTATCTTGTTGCGTTTCCATGACAACTCAGTGTCTGCATCCCACCTGCCGTTGTTTGCTGTTGATGCTGTTTGCTGGCCGGATCCTGTCCGGCGTATGTCTCCCCATTTCTCCTCACCTCTTCCCACCTTGCCCCCCCCTCCAGAAGGTGATATATCCCAGCCCCTCCTCAGAAGAGTCATTCCCCCCCCCAGATCTGTCCGCATGTTTACCCCACTTGTTCCTTTTCAAGTTCTCTCCATCTTGTCTCAGATTGTGACCGGCGTGGTCTTCGCATGGCTCCATTTTCTGAAGTGTGGTACCTCCTGAAGCAGGCAGTGGACAGAAGGATGGAGTAGCAAATAGGGCCTTGCCCTCACGTCCAGGGCTAAAAGTCTTCCCTTGCAGCATAACAGGAGGGAAAAAGGATCATATTGTCTGGTCTCTTGAGCCAGTGCTAGTGCCTGAGGAGGTGCAAATACCCTGGCACTCTCCTTGTACCTTTGTCTAAGCAGAAAGTCATCTTCTAGTGTGGGCATCCAGGTGAGTTTGCAGTTCTTCCCTCCCCATTGCAGTCTTTTCCCCAGCCACGCTGTAGGTGAGGGCATGCTGTCCATTCTCTTGGCAAATCCATGCATGCAACAGTTCTCCTTTGACATCTCTGAGCTCCTGATGCTGCAAATCTGGAAGTCTTCTCTTCCTTGCCAATCAGTACTAGTTCCTGGGTACTGGTAACCATGCAGAAAAGGATCCGATGGCCCGATGGGAGGAGCACACCTTCTGTGGAGACATCTCCTTGTCAGCTTGCAAGAGGAGACAGGGCCTATAGCTGCCTTTTGTTCAACAAAGCCCCACTAAATGGAAAATGGCCTCTGCCTCTCCTGGCAGTGCCCTTCCCAGCTGAAAAGATCCGTACCATGGAGTAGCAGCCAGGGAAGCGGGCTGGAAGAGAAACACTAGAAAAACCCAAGACGTTGCTTCCAGGGGACATGTGAAGGCACTAGGACTTGGGAAGAGCCATGGCAAGCTAAGCTCTGGTGTCCTTTGCATTGCTTTCGCATGGATGCAGTTGCCACTGGTATTTTAGAGAGGTTACCTGGGAATAGGACCGCAGGGACAGATACCTCAGTCCCCCATTGCTCCCACTGCCTTGCCCCCTTGCTGCCCCTGCCTGAGGGGAGCTCACTGCATGGCTCTGAAGCTGGAGGACTCCCGCTCCCTGCTGCTCTGCCTGCATCTTCTCAGGGTCTGTATCCTTTTGTCTTCGCTTGCAGGATGGGTCCTTGCCCTCAGCTCCCTCCCTAGGGCCTCTTTTGCTCATTCCCCTGCTTTCATCCCTAAGGAAGAGCCCCCAACCTCAGGCAGCCCAGTTAGTTCAGAAAATGGAGCCACGGAAACCGCAGCCTCCCCTTTGCGTCCATGTTCTTACTGTGTAAGGTCTGGAAGCTGCATCCACCTCTCTGCTAAGGAGATGCACAGAACATGTCACTGTTTTCTCAACGTTAAAGTTTCATTACCTTGTTTTTCTTATTAATTCTATTCTATTTATTATTCCGCCAGGGCTGAGATGTGACAATGTGAGCCACCACATTGGGTCACATCAGCTAGAAAAAGTATGCAGCATTAAAGTGGGTTTCCCCCTCCCCTCCCTCTCTTTCTCTCTCTTCTTTCTCCTCTCCCCTCCTTGTTCTCCTTCTCCTGGCCTTCCTTCCTTTCTCTGTTGCTCACTTTCTATTCAGTATCCATGTGGGCATTTGCTAGCCGCCCAGAAATGATATTTCTCTGCATTTTCCTCTCTCTTTCTCTTTCTCTTTCTCTCTTTTTCTCTCTCTCTTTTTTACCTATTTTGCATGATGTTTGTGACTCTGAGAGCTGCATCTATCGATGGAACCGTGTCAGATCTTAAAGAGGCTTCGTTAGGGTTTCTATACCCGAAAACCACAAAAATTTCATTAGAGTTTCTCATCTTTTCCAAGTCCCTCTCGCTCCAGGGGGGGGGCTGCTCCCCCTGGGCGGGTCTCACACGCAGACACCAACTAAATTCTATCCCGCTCCAGGGACTCCCTCTCCTCCCTTTTAGACATTTTTGCCTCTCTGCGTTCCCAGTGGTGCCTCTCCGGCATTCGGGGGTGTGAAAATTCTCTCTTTGTTGAATTCTCCGAGTCCAACAAGGCAAAAAAAAAAAACCCACCTTGAGAAGTTTCCATCTCCTCGCCACCACCCCGCCTCTGCAGCATCCCTCGGGCAGAGCGGAGGAGGGCCCTGGACCACTCCAGGCCGTGGTGGTGGAGCCGGTTTGATGTGGGAGAAGGTGATCTGGGAGTCAGGCTCACTGGCGAAGGGGAGGAGCAGGTTCCCTGGGGTGCGGAGCGGGGAGCTGGGGGCCCCAGCGCTCTGGAGGAGATTCTCATCGCTCGCCAAGCCAGCTCTTGCCAGTAAAGATGAGAAATTGCTAATAAATTTTTGTGTATTTATCTGTGCTGTGATGGGTCTAATCTTGATCAATGGAACCCTGTTGCTATGAAATACCGCTTTTATGTCTCTATTCTATATATTGTTTGTGAAGTAAGAATTTATTTGAAGTTTCATTTCGTTGGCTTTTGGTTTTTGTTTTTTTCATTTATTTGTTCTTTTCGTTTTGGTTTTGAATGAAGGAAGAAAAGAAACGATGACAAACCCCATCTATATTTAAATTATCTTTTGCTCTTTTTTCTTTTTTCTCCCTTCTTTTCTTTTCCTTTCGTTTTTGTTTTCCTTTTCTTTTCTTTTTCTTTTTCTTTCGTTTTTCATTTTGCTTTGCTTTTTCCCTTTTGTTTTTGTGTTACCTCTGTGCGTCTCGTCCGCAGTTCGCCGGGTGGCCCCTCGCTTCTCCATCTTACCCGTCAGCCACGAAATCATGCCTGGGGGCAACGTCAACATCACCTGCGTGGCCGTGGGTTCGCCCATGCCATACGTCAAGTGGATGCAGGGAGCCGAGGACCTCACGCCTGAAGATGACATGCCCGTGGGCCGTAATGTGTTGGAGCTCACGGATGTCAAGGACTCCGCCAACTACACATGTGTGGCCATGTCCAGTCTGGGAGTCATAGAAGCCGTTGCTCAGATCACGGTGAAATGTAAGGGAGTGTGAGCACGCCTGCGTGAGCGAGTGCGTGGGTTCCCTGCTCGCATGGGAGCTGTGCACGCGTGTCGAGATGTGCAGAGCACACGTGGGGTGCACGGCAGTACCCGAGCAGACGTGGGCACGTGTTGTGGTCGTGCATGTGAGCATGTGTAGGTGAGCTCAGTCCTGCCTGACAGCCTTCGTGGTGCATGAGTGGGACTGCCCCTGTCTGACTGTGGTGCCTGTTTCTGCTTGCGTCTGTGCCTTCTGATCTGTGTGTGAGGAGCGTGGGGACACACTTAGGCATGTAAATAGGTGGTTGTGCATGAGTGTGTGTGTGCATGGGAGAAGGGGCAACGTGGCTGTATGGGCATGTGGGTGCCTGACTGCATGTGTGTTAGCAGCCTGTATGTACATGCGTAGGTATGTGAGCATGAGCAGGAAGACAAACTTGTGCATCACAAGTACCATGTGCTGGGATCTGTGCATGTGTCTTTGGGGATCCCACGCGCAAAGAAACTCAGAGTGAAGGGGAAGGTGGTGGCTTGAGATCTTTCCTTGCTTCAGGACAGCTGAGCTGTTATGAAGATAAGTGGGATTCAGACCCCTGCATGCTTGTTTCTGTCCTGGGCTGTGAGGCTTGCTGGGCACTTTGCAAGGAGCCTTGGATGGCTTGAAGCCTGCATGCCATCCTCTTCCAAGGTTAGAGATTCGGCCAAGGCTCTGAGGATCTCTGGCACATGTACCCTTGCAGTAGAGCCTAGTTCCAGCATCTTAGTGGCCGCTGTTGCCTCAGCAAGAGGGGGAATAACCCCGGCTTCCAGCTAGCAGTTCCCAAGAGGAGCACGGGTGCAATCTTCAATCTATTCTGTCCTCAGCAGGGGAGTATTAAAACCCAAGCGGGATGCCCCTGTGGTTGGGTGAGTGTAGAGCTCTTTGTATGAGCTGGTGTCTGCTCTGAGTGACGGCATTGCC
>JANRGW010030505.1:493-13831 GCA_024733675.1 Psilopsiagon aymara | reverse complement strand
ATCAGGTTGGCATCAGCCCACCTCACAAGCGTGTCAGGGTCCCTCTGGATGGCATTCCTTCCCTCCAGTGTATCAACTGAAACACCCAGCTTGGTGTCATCTGCAAACTTGCTGAGCGTTCACTCAATCCCGCTGTCTGTGTCACCTACAAAGATGTTGAATGGGATCTGTCCCAACGCCGATCCCTGAGGGACACCACTTGTTACTGATCTCCACTTGGACACTGAGCCATTTACCACAACTGTTCGTGTGCAGCCATCCAGACATTTCTTTATCCACCGAGTTGTCCATCTATGAAACTGATGTCTCTCCAATTTAGAGACAAGGGAGTCATGTGGGACAGTGTTGAACACTTTGCACAATTACAGGTAGATGACATCAACTGCTTTGCCCCATCCATCAGTTCTGTAGCCCTGTCATAGAAAGGCCACCAAATTGATCAGGCGTGATCTGCCCTTAGTGAAGAATTATCCCCTTCTTTCTCCACATTTGAGAGACATGTCAGAAAGCAAAAATGTATTGCAGCTCTAATGCCATCACAGACTGAAAGAGAAATCAAATCATAGATGCTCATTTTTTTTGTTTCCAAGGTGGAATTTGCCTTTTTTTTTCCTTTTCTGTGTCTCTGTTGACTGTGCGTTTTATAATTGCTTTTTCTGGAACAAGATGCTGGATAAAAGTGTTCTATATGTGAAAAATAAGTATCTCATATATAATTCGTCTGTGTTGACTCGAATATTTGAGGAATGCAGTAACATGCTAGTATACTTTATTAGGCTGGCAGCATATCTGTTAAAATTTTTCAAAAGGAATTAGATATATGTACGCATAGTGTATAAGGTTTGTTTAATTTACTGATTACATTTGCTTACAAAGTTTTACACCTTGGTTAGAAGATACCTTGTATTATGGTAACCTTGTGCCTATGACTAGCAGTATAGGTCTGGAGGTATATTCTACTTTTAATTCTAAATTCATACTGCTCTCTAGTGGGGAATACTTTCAGTGCAGAAGTGTGTATATATATATATTTTAATATACACATGTCTATAAACTGGGATTTCTGAAAAATTACTGTCATCCAGAGCAATTCAGTAAAACTAATGCTATCATGTTAGTGTGAAATCCTTTTGATGCTTTGATTAAAGACTGAATTGTCTAAATTTAAAAATCTTTTAGACTGATGAATATACCTCTTTGGAGTGAGCAATGTCTCCAGCAAACTCTGCTGCTTCCTCAGGAGAAACCTCCTCCTTCTGTTAGGAGAAATGTACTACAGATCTACTGTAGAAAAACCTCAGGTGTTCCCCTAAGTTTCCAGTCTCATAATGTCTTATGGGAGAGCTGTAATTTGTCTATAAAAGTTCCTATCATCTATTAGTATAATAGGTTCATTTTCATTAAATAACTACATTTATGATGCCTTTTTAAAATTTATCTTTATTTTCCCCCTATAATTCTGCTTTGGAATGAATTCCTTAGCCTGCTTTCTCATCTCTTCCTGTGGGCAGTTAAAATCCTAGGTAAGAATTGACTACTCAAAAAAAATGAAATGGTAATACCTCCTGAACTGTTTGGGTGAGGTTTTAATGTACAGCAAGTGTGGAGCTTTCTCAGAACTGGGTATCTGCTTGCCTAAAAGAAATAAGGTTTGTTACCATAAAAAGAACACAATGCTAGTTAGATAGCAGTCAAATCTGAAAACCTGAGATTGGACCGTTTTGAATATTGATAGGTATTAGATTTGCATCTTTAGATAAATTGATCTTTACAATTTGATTGGAAAGCAGTAAATGTGTTTAAACCCTTGGGAGGACTGGCAAAACGTTTTGCTGTTAAACTTCACAATACTTGAAACTCTCTCAAGTGATCTGCAGTATTTTGGTGTAATCAGTCCTAAATCTGAAAGCCTGTTTAGATTTATTTCTAGATACTGAACCTTGTCTGAATCTGGGATCAAATGAGTCTGCAGCCCATTTTCTTGTGTTGCTGCAGTCACCATTTTTGTCTCTAGGTTGACTGATTTGTCAGGTAGAGATCAATTAGTATCATCATATTTAAGGCTGCAGTAATTCTGTCACTCAAAGTGCCGATTAGATGCTTTGACTAGACCTTCGTTTATTCACTGTCTAGGAGAACAAGCAATTTAAAGTTTTATATGCTATATAAAGGTCTCATCAAGATGCTAAGTTGGTGTAAGATTTTGCAGTCCGTGAATAGGAAATTAGGTTTGCAGTGTACAGAGCATTTCACCTATTCCTTTCCAGCTCACCGTTAATCACAGAAACTCGTGTTTACATTGGCTTCACTTGAAGTTTTGCAGATGCGATTATCTTCTAATTTCTTGTAGTTGTTACAGTTTGATATTATCTGAATATAAACTACCTACCCTCAGATTATAATCCTGGGAGGTTAAGATAAGAAACTAATGGAACATGTTTATTGTTTGATTTTGAACTATTTTGAACCAGACAAGTTATGAAATGGTTAGATTGGCTTGAAAGCATTCATGGAAATTGGAGAGGGGGTGACTGAACACCTAAACTTGGGAGTGGGGACTATGCGTTTAAGTTTAGCTGAATAAAATATAAGGGGGTTATTTTTAATTCTAGTAATTGCAACACAGCAGAATATATAAATACAGGAAACCCTAATTCCCCTTCCCTCACTCCCCTCCCCCCCTTTTTTTTTGCTTTTATTTTTCTTTTTCCCTCAAAGCATGGGCTTTCCATGGGCTGCAGTTTGCTTTATGGCATGTCTGCCTGCTCGAGTGGGGGGTTTTCCTTGGGGTACAGGTTGGATCTGCTCATTGAGGTATTCCGTGGGTTGCAGGGAGACAAACTCTGTCATCATAGCCTTCACCGTGAGCTGGAGAGGAATCTCTGCTCCAGTGCCTGGAGCACCTCCTTCCCCTTCTTTTCAATTGTCTACAAGGCTGTTTCTCTCACATGTTTTTGTTTGCAGATGTAGAAATCTTGTATCTATTGTTTTGTGTTGCTCATCACTTATTCCTCTTATGTGTTTTCCTCACAGAAAATATGAAGAAGCCCTGGAGTCCTGATATACCAGCTGATAATCAATTGTATAATTCAGATTTCACATCCATCCCAGACAGGGAGGGTGAGAAAGAGTTAGCACCTGATGGCAATGAAGAAAAGAAGGAGAGAGAAAAGAAACACACAAATTTCACTTTGTGTAATGTTTGTAACATTCAGCTGAACTCTGCTGCTCAGGCACAAATCCACTACAATGGCAAGTCCCATCAGAAGAGGTTAAAACAGCTCAGCAATGGCAATCTCAAAGGCGATAATGGTAAGCATTAAAATATGTATACCTTTTTGCCATTTTTTGATGCCAGAATTGCAGCAATGTGCAGTGGAGACTATATATGTGAGTATAAGCATTTTTTAAATTCAGACAACAAATTTTTTGAACTTAAGGGCTTCTGGTGACCTAAGAGTACTTGGTGTCATCCCTAGCATGAGCATCTGGCAAATAGCTAAAGGTATACCATCTGTGTTGTTAGAAGTGTTTTCATATTATGTTTTGCTTATGTGATGATGTTGATTCAGATTCTTTCTGACTCCATTTGCATTTTGATGGTTTTCAGCATAATCAGTGATATTCCATATTTCACGGTCGACTAGAAAGGTCATATTTGCTGGGGGTATGGTTGCTTTTGATGAATGTAGGGTGGTTGCAAAATAAATTGAAACAAAAGCATTACACAGAACAAATATATTCCCAAACTCATTTCACTTTTGTCTGCTAATTCAGGTTCAACCGATAGCAAGCGTATGTCTGTTTAAAGATCATAACTAAAGTCAAACAGAGATGGAACAAAGGTTATTTTGGTTCTAATTGATTTTCTTGGCAGCTTTGGGAAAGCATTTTATAGTAGGTTGCATGTTTTCCTATCATAAGAGTTGTATGCCTCAAAGAAAAATGTTTGTGGCTGTATGTACAAAAGTAGATAATAAAAGGAAATGATGGTCCCTGACAGGAAAAAACAGATTAGTGTGTTATAATTTTCTCAATGTCATAACAGGTAGTAGTCAACTTTGCTGCACTATGGGTAGAGTTGTACTGTATTGTACTCTCTGCTTCTATGTACTATGTCACATAAATAATAATTTTGGTATGATGTACTTAGGACTTTCAGACTCTTTCTTCAGACCTCACACTTTGCTTGATATTTTGTGCCATGCGTTGCTTCTTGCCTGCAGAGGGATATACAGAACATGAGTCCTTAGATACGTGTTTTGATAATCTGTGAGGAATAATGTAGGTATGTTACTGAAGTGTGTTGGATGTGAGTGCTTTTCTGTGTAAGAGGTGTGTTGCTCATTCCCTTAAAATGAAACAATAAAACAAACAGAAAACCACTGAGCAGCACAAATCATTTTGTGCTTACGTGGCAGAGCTATAACATGCGCCACTGTTCATAGTTCAGGCTTATGAGGAATATCACTGCTATTCGTAGGAGCTGTGAAAATGCGTAAAGATTGATTTCCTAATTTATTAAAGGTGCAATATGGTTATCCACAAATGCCTTTGTTCTAACCAAATAAACAAAAAGCCAAATGTTATTGCTGTCTTCATTTAAGGTAAAATTTTGTTATCATTATTTTGGCGCAATAATTTTGCTAACGGTAGAGTGCTTTTTTCTCCATTTCATTTTTCTGCTTTCATCCATGGTAACAAAAGGATTAGTAATTAAGCAGTGCTGAAATTAGTGTCAGAGGGCTCCAGTCATGCCTCAACATCTGTATTCCGGCAGGGTTTTTTTTTTCCTTCTTAAAAGTATCCCTACATCATGTGTACCTACATCCATTTGTAGTCAGAATATAGCAGACTGACTGTCCAGCTCTTTGTTTCAAGGTGCTGTTATTTTTTGGGGTTGCCTGAAACTTGAGGCTTTTCAAATCTGGCAGATCTTTGAGTATCATCAAAAGTAGTACTCAACTGAGAGAGCTACATAGGGAAGAGCATAAGAGAATGATATTCCCATGTTACTAGACTTTGAGATTTCAGTTTTTTTAAACTGAACATTAACTGAAATAGACACCGATATTAAATATTTCTTGCTAGAAGTAAGAACTATGTTACAGCTGAATGTCTGAGTAATCACGCCTCTCCACACTTTGAGGAGAGACCTTCTTAGACATCCTTTTTGTAAGTCAAGCAGAATTTGGAACTTGACAGACCTTCCACAGTAAGTTTTCTCAAAACTAGTATTTATGAAATGTGGGCAGTGTTTTTCAGACAAACGAACATTTTGTTGATGAGACCCCAGGAAGCCCAAGCGGCACATGACCATGATTAAAAAACATTATGACTTGACCCTTTCAGTTTATCCTGTGCGCACAAATGATGCTTTTTGCAGGTCACTGAACTAACTGTTAAACATGTACTGTACAGTTTATTCTATGTATAGTCATTGGCATACATATGTCATTTATGAGAATGGTATTTCTTGTTTTGAAGTCTGATCATCACAGAAGATAGCTGTTATGCTCAATGTCCAGGTTAATGGTCTAATAATTTTTCAGATTAAATTCTGCTGTAAATTAAAATTAAGTAAAGGCTTTGCTTTATGAGGTTATCTTCCAAGGCTTCATCATCAGTAGTTTTTCATTATATCTCATGCACAAGAAAACCCGATTTCCAAATGCAGCAATTCATGGACTGTACTATGGCTTGTATATGCCTTTGCTGAATTCTGTGCTTACCTGGAACTAACGTAAGTGGAAAGGTTGGGAAAAGTACTGGAATTGTGACTTACTGTTTTGCTTCTTTGAATTATTCCCGCAAAGCAGGACAGGTTTGTATGTTTTATATTGCAAGGGCTAATAAAAATGCAGGACTGTTTTGCATGAAGCAACAGCCCATGTTTTGTTCCAAAATAATTTGCGACGGGCTGCTGAAGGTAGGGTTCAGTTATACTGTCATTTGACTGTGTAGTTAAAATTGTCATCATCTTCGAACTGTGTGAAGTAGCTTTTATCTGCTAGAGGTCAATAACAGAGCATGCTACTATACTTGAATATCTCTGTGTAATTTCGTAAGGTAAGTTACTTAAGCTCAAAACCTATTAACGTCTCTACAGATACTCAATTAATAATATGCATTGTGGGGTAAAAAGCAACATTTCTTTGCTCCTGTATTGGTATCTGTGCTGAATTTGCACAGCTCACCAGATTTGCTTTAGAAGGTTTTGCTAGTTGTTTATTTGTCAGCTTGGCAGCTCTATTGTGTGATACCCACTTGATTCCTTCCTGGGTGCAGAGCAGCCTTAGAGCAGCACACTCGGCAGTCACGAAAATGATGTGAACCTGTTGTTTCTTGTGTCATTACTCGGTACAGTGATTTGTGATGACTTCACATGACATAGTGAGACATCAGCACTTTTATTACTGAACTGTATGTGCTTGGGAATAATTCTGCTCTAATACATGCAGTAACAAGGTGGCAAGGAAGTCAGTGAAGATCTTGAGTAAGTTTGAGGATTAAAAGAGGGCAAAATGAATTTTGTATCTGGTCTGCTGACATTGTACCACTTCTCACAAAACCAGGCTGGAAGCTGTGGGAAGAGTTGACCTCTTGTGAGAAATGGTTTATTCTGACCAGTAGGAGCAAGACTTGCGTTTCTACTGACAGAATGGAAGAATAACTGTGGATGTGATTATGTGGCAGTACCAGAGAGAAAGCTGGTATTTCTAAGACTTATGTGAACCAGAATTTCCCCTGTGCTTTCTTTTCTGTAGATTGCTGAATTATCATGAGCGAATGAGGCACAGTTAGGGCAAAACCTGAAACTGCTTACCTGTGCAGTATTTCCTGCAGCACATTAGATAACAGGTGGAAAAATAATGGAGATGAGAAATGGCACAAAATTAATAGAAATCCATACACTTTAAAAATTAGTTTCTGAAACTTTATACTTTTAAAATATAGGAGCCAGCGAAGCATTTGACAGTAGTTTCTTTACCTAGCTCTTTGACTTCATAGCCCAGAAAAAAGACTATCTAGTTTAGCAAGTTTCATTTACTTTCTTTTAAACTAAACCTGCCTGCAACATTTTTATCAGTGAAATTTCATCTTGGAAAAATCTCGTTGTGCTGTGAGCAAGGACAGTGAATTCATGAAAGGAAAAAGATCACAATTGAATAATCCTTTTTTTCTTTTTTTTTTTTTTACTTCTTGCTATCTGTAAAATGTGATTCTCTTAATTCAGCCATAGATATTATTGAAGAATGAATAATAATTTGCTACAATTATACTGACATATACCCTTAAAATATGAACAAAATTTGTTTCACACATTTTTTTCAACTGCGTTTGGTGGTTGAATGTAATTTCCTACAACTCTTAAGATAAGAATTTTATAATATCAATGCAGTACATTTTTTTTGCACACTGATCATTGAAAGTATTTAATCTTTTACAGATTTTTATTTTTTTTTTTTTGGCATGTAAATCCTGACTATTTACTATCCTGCAGGTAGGAAATCGAGAATATTCACCTACAGAATATTCTCCAGAATTCTACAGAATATTAACCACTTACAGAGTCTCCTCCTTGCGCTGTTTTGTTGCTGATTATTTTCTTGTTCTGTTGCTACACTTTGCACTACTGCTGTCAAGATTTTTGATCATGAAAACTGGCAGCATTGGGGCAGATAGAATCTTATTTTAAGGTGGTAAACTACCAAGCTACAGCTTTCAGGGAAATAGTGCCACCTTCTTTTTTCATGGCATTAGTCCTCCTTTCAGAGGCAGAGGATTGGATAAGGCATTGAGTGATGGAGGGAATCTTCAGACAAAGTGTATTTTCCTTCAGAAGAAGGGGTACTGTTTCCTGGAAACAAGCATTGTCACATCAACTTGAGATGTCTCTGGAAGTCACATCTCTTGCAAACTTTTTTTTTTTTTTTAATTTTCTGATGCAGAGCCTCATGGCCAGTTAACAGTCACTCCAAAATGTGTTATCCTCTGTTGTAAGCCTCTAGTTTGTGGGCTATAGATGCCTTCAGGGCATTCAGTAATACCTCCCAAATATCCAAGCTGGAGTTCTCTGGGCAAGTAGGACTGGCTAAGGGCAGTGTGTTGTCACTTCCAGTGTTCTCTGATGCAAATCTTTCTTCTCATGCCACAGTGCTTGTCTGTTTTCATAATGCTCCTATTCCATTTAGTGAACATAGTTTCTGCTTTTAAGAGCACTTTTACAGGCAAGATATGCTTTTAAAGCACTACTTGTATTTGCAGAGTTATTTTTTTACTATATTTGGTAATCTAATACCCACCATCTGACATTATAGCTAATCAATAAGTTTTATCACGTGGTAACATGGGTATCATTGAATGAATTAAGTTCTAGAAAGAGACAGCTCACACCAACCACATGCATGATGTTCATTATTTCCCCTAATAAGTGCAGTAGGATCAACTTGGCTTTGTGAATACATAGTTCGCTCACAGTTTACTTGTACTTTTTAGACATTTATATGCTCATCTCTTCGGACCTTTGTGTTTCTTCTAGATAAACACTTTTTCTTCTGTGTTGAAAAATGAATGACCTTTTAG
This sequence comes from Psilopsiagon aymara, assembly GCA_024733675.1. Taxonomy (NCBI): domain Eukaryota; kingdom Metazoa; phylum Chordata; class Aves; order Psittaciformes; family Psittacidae; genus Psilopsiagon; species Psilopsiagon aymara. Next base: position 5,245 of record JANRGW010030505.1, on the reverse strand, counting down.
TCCTCAAATCTGTGCTTAAAATATGCTTGCAAAAAGCAGGAAATAATGTCGTCTTGCTCTCTTTGCACTTCTGCTTAAAGCCAGCATAACCTCTTCTTAGGGCTTCAGGCTAGCTAGATCTATTTGTCTGCATTGGTTTGTCTCTCCATTTTAAAGTTAATACTGGTTTAGGTGTGTTGTCTTAATGTCTCCTGCTGTAGTATGAGTATCGATAATCATTACTAAATCAGCTGCGACAGGTTCAGTTATACTCTGGGAGCAATCCATGTCCATCTGTGGTGTTTCTGAACTGTGCTGAGATGTTGGTCTGCCATTCTTTGCTTCTCCCTGAGTGTGGCACCAGTCTCGTTTCTAAGAGTTGGCATTTGATCTCAGTTAACTTATACAGCTACCAAACTGTTGAAACCTTTTTTGCAGGATCTCCTTTGAGTTCTGATTATATCACGAGGTCCAATATAGATCATGATGACCATGGCTTCCTTCCAGACCTTCTCAGTAACTTGTCATCTTTCAATATGATGGGATTTTTTTTTTCTTCTGCCCTGGCATGTGGTAGGCAACAAATCATCTATGAGTCATGACAGCACACTAAGTTTATCAGCAATTCCCGGTATTAATTTCCTGAGAGCTAGCTTTTCCAATATTCAGTTATTTTCTTTATTTCTCAATGAGGATGCAAAAGGAAAATTTTGTACCTGTCATATAATGTGATTTTTTTAAGTTTTAGGATATTACAGAATGTAAGGAGAATTTTTGATGTATTTGAGTAGAAGAAAAATAAAGCAAAAGTAGTGACACACATTTTGGTAATGCTTTTTCTTATTTATGACTTTTTACTCCTTTGTTTGAAAATATACTGTTTTCCTCATAGCCACCTCACTGAAAGCTTCAGTTAATTTTTTTATCCTCTGACATGCTTCACCATGGGAAGAACTATCTCAAGATTAGTGTTTTAAGACCAGTTCCAATGAAATGAATTATAAACTCCTGTTGATTTTAATAGAGGGAGGCACATTCCACACTCCTTTGAGGAATTAATTGATGAATTAGTGTTAGTACACGTTTATGCCAGTTCATTTTACATCATGGAGGCGCACCAATTCTAATCGACAGTTCCCATTACTGTGGGAGTGAGTTAATTCGTATAATGTCTTTCCTTTGTTTCTTACTTAATGCTTATACGTTAGCCCGGCTGGAGTTCCCATGCAGACAGCATTGTAGATATGTAGACATCATTAAGAATTCCTCCCAATTTCTCCATGTATATGAAATTAGAGAGCTGGAAAGATACACTAATTATAAGTAAAGCAGCTCCCTTTACTAAACTAATGCTTTGTCCTGTAATCAAAATTTAATTTCTTAAAATTCTTCTCTAGACACTTTATGCCAGAGTAATATGTCTTTAAATGCAAGCCTCCCTAGTGGGGATAGTATAAAATTTATTTTATGGGATATAACATGAGTGTGTGACTTTTTCACTATGAAAGTAATATTGAGGCTTTAGCATCATAATGACTTTTAGACTAGAACAAAACCATGACATAATCTCCCTCTGTGCTGGATCCCATGATGTTGTAGAAGAAATGAGAAAGTTAATGAAAAATAATTTTCTGATCTAACATTTTAAGAGTTTTAAGCAATTTCATTTGTAGCTAAGTACAGTGAAAGGAAAACTGGAAATGTCAAAATTATTCACTTTGATATCTCTGAGTGAAGTTGGTTAGCAATTTTGGGAAAGATTATTCTGAAATGAAGTATTATTTGTTTTCTTCTGTTGAATCTTTTCCATTTATAATTATTCTTGGCAACACTTAACTCATACGCTTTTTTTGCCAAGAGAACCCCTTTCCTAGCTTTCAGAAATTCTCATTCCATCACAATAGAAATAGCAATACTGTTAAAAAGTGGATAAAAAAATTCGTCCTTCCACTTCCATTCCTGTCCTCGAATTTGGTAGAGGTTTGAACCTTTGCAGCTTATATTGTGAATAGATGTTTTCCCACTGGAGAAAGCCAGAATTTGTCTTTTTCTTGGTCCTTGTTTTTAACTATTTGGTGGTTTTGTTGTTGTTGTTGTGTGTGTGTGTGTTTTGCTTCTTTTTTTGTTTGCTTTTTCATTTTTTTTCTCTTTCTGTGTTTTTATTTATCATCAAATGGAAGAATAAACAATCATTCCATGGTCATAGTTCTGGCAGCACTTAGCTCCATTTTTCTCACTTTTGGAGTCATTACTAGTCATAAAACTTTGGTATCGTAAAACCATGATGTATAGTAAAACACAGACGGGTGCGTATGCATAGATGCTTATTCTCAGTAAACTTCCAGTTTCAATGCTGCCTTTTTCTCTTTTTGCTTTTGCAAAAATAGTACCTTTAATGTTTGGGGTTTTTTGGGTTTTTGGTTGTTTTTGGTTTTTTTTTCCCTGAAAGAGGCAGCAAAACTCTGTTAAAATGTGGGCCCTGATGCAGTCTTCAAATTCTTAAAGGGATTTTAGAGAGAAGATGGATGTGAGCAGTGAAAGAGCAGGAGTCACAAGTTTGTAACAAGGGAAATTCTGGTTAGATACATGGAAAAGAGCATTCAGAACCTCACTGTAAAAATAGGTGAGCACTGGAATAAGTTACTCAGAGAGGCTGTGGAAATTATCTCTGGAGATTTTAAGAACTCAGCCTTGGAAGTTAGTTCTGCTTTGAGTAGGACGTTGGGTAAAATGAATTCCACAGATCCCTTTCCACCTGAATTATTCTAAGGTTCTGTAGAAAACACACTGAGAAAAAACCTGGTTTGAAGTCTCGGCAGTCTACTTGCTTAATTTGCACTCACCAGGAGCAAGATATATACAGCCAAAGGCTCGGACTTTTTCTTCATAGCTGTGTGTTTAAGAATAAAAAAATAAGCAAAACTCCAATCTCAGTGTCAATTTGCTGATGTTATGTGACAGAAACAAAACAAGTAAAGGAAGATCTGCATTCTTAAGAAAGCTTTGAGATGTAAACCAAACTGTTGAAGCCTTTTTTAGTGTTTTTATTTTTTCATCAAATTGCCTGTAGCAGTCAGAACTGCTGTTGATGTATGTTACAGTCTATCTAGTTAAAGGTTATAAGATTCTTGTCCTCCAAAAGGGGAAATCTAGGAACAAAGCAACATAGATCTTGTTTTTTAGACCTTTCTTCTGTCACTAGTGGTGAGAGAAGGAAGAGGCTAAAGAATGCACTAAGTAACAACAGGTACCATGTTGTTCAATGATGTAGTAAAACAGACTCGATCTTCATGGCAGGCCAATATTAATAGCCATTCAGACTTATTTCTCTTAAAAATGCATTAGCTTTTCATGTAAACCATTGAAGATGTCAACAGTAGACCCTGCCCATTGGAATGATCAGACAGCTCATTAAAAAAATTTCCAGCAATTAGTATTGAATATGCGTTTTCTGGGTTTTGTGTGTATGGTGTTTTTTCCTCACAGATCGAATCTCATTATGAAATTAAGTTCTGAGTAATTAAAAAGTAATTTTTTTTTTATGTGAGGGAAACATGTACATGTCTCTTGAGAATTGTCATTGTAATCTACTAGCAAAACTACCGCACATCAGTATTGGCATATTCCCAATGTTTTAGAATCTTGAAATGTTTAAGGAAAAAACATTGCCATAATAATTCACTATATTTTATTTGGTTTCAACACTGAGTCTTTTGAGGTCAGTGATCCTTGCCACAAACGAGCGAACTATGCTTGAGAAAGCCAAAGAAAAGATCTTGGAACTATCAAGCTTTGAAAAATTTATATTATTCAGAATTGCAGCATTGGCATTTAAAGACTTACTACTGTGAAATAAAGTGTTGCAAGAACAGTGACAAGCCTCTTTGGTCTTACTAGAGCTCCAAATTAAAAGATTCTGGAAACAAACAATGCTTTAGCTAAAAACCCTAACAATTAAATTAGTTTATAGCTGGCATAGAAGTCTTGCTACTATTCACAAAGAAAACACTTTAGTTTTTCTGACACTTTATTCTTTACAAGGAAGAAGATTTTATTTCAACTGATTTACTCTGTGAGACTGGATTTATGTGTAAATAGTTATAAATTCTACGTGTTTTGGTGCAGACTGAAAATTCAGACTGGTGATTGAATTTATATACCTGTAAATCTCTTTGTGGGGGGAGGGGGAGGAAATAATTAAATAATTTGTTTCTTTGTGTTTCCTTTGATACTATACACAGGCCATCTACAAAATCCATGGACCGCATTGAGTTCTATTTGAACATGAGTTCTTCTGAGTACAGTGGTTATATATTGATATGCACATATATGCACACACAAATTATGGCACAGTTGTTTCTTAGTCTGCATACAAATATGCTTGCCCTTGAGCTGGTTTGCAAGAAAATTCTAGTGCTTTGCTCTACTCCTCTGTGCCATTTCCATGTCAGGACAGCCAGTCCTGCATGGTAGTCAGCAGCTAGTTATTTTGCAAGCTTTCGAAATTGCAGTGAACAATTTTTTTGCTGAAGAACTGCAGTTCTGGAGCACCTCCCATATGAAGATAGGCTGAGAAGGTTGGGGCTATTCAGGCTGGAGAGAAGGCTGTGTGGAGACTTCATAGCGGCCTTCCAGTATATAAGGATGCTGGGGATGGACTCTTCATTAGGGACTGTAGTGATAGGATATGGGGTATCAGGTTCAAACTTAAACAGGGGAAGTTTAGATTGGATATGAGGAAGAAATTCTTTACTGTGAGGGTGGTGAGGCACT
>JANRGW010030504.1:0-36873 GCA_024733675.1 Psilopsiagon aymara | reverse complement strand
CTCCCCGCCTCTCCCCTCCTCTCCTCCCCTCTCCTCTCCTCTCCTCTCCCCTCCTCTCCTCTCCTCTCCTCTAATCTACTATCCTCTCTTCTCCTTTCCTCTCCCTCTGTCTCTCCTCTCTCCCAGCTACACAGGCTGTATGTTGTATTTAAGTTTTCCGTCCTTTGTGGGAGGATGATTAACTTGCTTCAGCACTTCAGAGCCTGTAATAGTGCACAGGGGACTTTTTTATTGTTTTAATTGAGATGTGTCTAAACAAATTGTGTTCTGAGGAAGGCTTGCTAAATATCTTGCTGGTGGTAACCTCTTCATCCTCCATAGAATGCCTCAAGGATAGAAGAAAGTAAGATAAGTGGCAGAGAAATGTTGACCTGCAAACAGCAAGCCATTATCTCTTCCCTTCTCGCCCTCCTCTGCATGTGTGTGGCACGCACATGCAGATGGTGCCTGTGTGTGTTGTGTGGGGTTTTTTCAGGGTGGGATTTGTAGTGTCAGTGTCTTGACAGTCATTGTAAGCCAACTGGACCATTTGCCACTGTCTCAAGTGAGAAAGAAAAATGTTCTTGAACTGCAACCCCTGCAATTCTTGTATTGTTTTCTGATAGCCTGGCAACACATCTAGGTTAATAAGAGTGAGAAGATGCAAGCTTCTCAACTGTTTATGGTATGAGGGGGAGAGAGCAGAAGGAGAGATGACTCCTGCCTTGAGGGCTAGATTTTCTTGTTAGTTGTGTGTACGCGGAAGTGCAGTCCAAATAAATACTGTGATGCTGGCCTGGTAACTTTTTGTCTGGGATTTTTTCTTATGTATTTTCCAGTCAATTCAGTTTATAATGCTATTTCTTCCCCTTCCCGCTTCATACCGGACCCCAGGAAGCATACTCCTGAATTAACAAGTGGCTTGTAGTTTCACTTCCTCATTTCACTTTACTTATCAGCCTTGAAAACCATTCAGAAACTGAGTTGTACGAGAGGATTGCTTTAATGTTTGCTTTTGTACACTACTATAAATGGGGGATCTTGGGGCTTTCTGTAATGGCCAATAAAGTGTTTGAGCACCCACAAATGTAAGTGGACATTGTGGTCCAGCTGGAGTATTGAGGCTTGGAAAAGTACTCTGAAGCAGCTTAAGCTTAGTATTCCTTGTGCAGAATTTAAACCAAAATTGTACTAGGAGAGGTCTTTGTGTGCTGTAACTTTTGTGCTCAGGAGATCCTTGTGGCTCTTTTATGTCAAAAAAAGCAGCAAATGAGTTGTTTATCTGGAATTTTGCAGGCACATTATCTGTGGGCTGCTACTCTGGTATCTTTGTGGGGAAGGTGAGAAAAAACCTTATTTAAATAAGAGGCTCCTGTCGGGGGCTAGAGCTAGCTTCTAGGCAGGATTGAGTGTATAGTATGTTTGAAATGCTGTCATTATGGGTAGAGCCGTCTGCTCTTAACAGAAGTGTTATTGTAGAGATGCTGTTTCTCATGCTTGTGTCAGCAACAAGGTACTTTCTCTTCTGTGCCTGTGTGCTAATTTATGCCATTGCTAGCTTGCCATATCCCAGATTCTTATCTGCACTGAAACTGGGTGCTATTTAGAATCCAAGTGGTTATGACTTCAGATTCTAAATGCAGGGGTTTTGTTAGGCCTTCTTTGCTTTCTGTTTTTTTCTACTAATATAATTACAGGAAAAAAATGGTTATCAAGGTCAGTTTGTATAGCTATACTGGGAGTGGTTTCCGGTTCCAACAAAATAAGCTTATTTCCTGAAATATTTCAAAGCTAAATATGAGCGAGCATCTATAAACCTTACTTCATACATATGGGTTGCAGTAGTACATTGTTGCTAGGTGCCTGCAGTTGAAGTTTTCCTTCCAGTAATCTGTTTCTAGCAGCAGGCAAACATGAGATTTTTGATTGAATGGAATGACAGAAAAGGAATAAATTCATCATGCTGACCATAAGAGCTGTTGAATGTAGAGAGCTAAAGGAAGACAAATTTTGCCATATTCTTTTTCATGCCAACACTTAAACTTTTGGAATGCAACAAATGGTTCTCATTACTGCTCCTTCCTGAGTTAGTGCATGTCAATTCTTGTTTGCCCTTTTAAAATAAGCCATGCCTGTGCAGGCCTTTTTGGAAGGAGGAGCCAGTGAATCAATCAATGCCACAACTGACACGGAAGAAGGAACAGAGGTAGATCTATTGCGTTTCTTGACTTTTGGTTCTGAGTTCCGATGAGTAACTAGGCTGTAACAATTGCATGAGGAAGCTTGCGCTCTCCTCTATGAATAGCTGACACATTGTAAAGATTATTTTAATCCTGTAATGGTTAACACCTTTAAAGAAAAGACATCATTCTGTAGCAAAGAACTGAACAGTGTCTACTGGTTGAGAAATTGGCTTTAGGTTACAGAATTCCCCCCCCTTTGTCTTTCATCACCTGAGGAGCAGGAAAGAAAAGTAGCCTTTAGAGGAAGACTTTGGGCTTTTCTTCTGTTCTTACAATCAGGCTTTTTTCCCCAGCCACTTGAGCCCTTCTGGTCCCTCATGGAAGAGCTGGAGCTTTGTTCTGAAACGTGTCTGCTTCACCTGCATGTTCTGACTCTTTTGGTACTTGTGTTTTTTTCCTTGGCAACATTAGTTCACGTGCTGTTCAAAAGGGTATTCGTACAGCCCAAATTAAACATCCAGCTTGTTCTGGTTTTAATGCTTTGATTTATTTAATGCAGTCACTGAGTTAGAAACGGAAGGTTACTGCTTAGAGGTTCTTGGGTGAGGTAGGTTTGTGTATTTTTAAACCATGGGAGTTTTGGTTTTTTTTAACAAATGGTAGTCTATGAAGTAACTTAAAGTCAATTCAATCTGGTAGTCAGTCTTGGTGTGTGAACATATACAGTATCTCATATTGTACTTTTGAACATACTGATGCTGTCTTTCTTTTCCAGTTCTGAACATTTGAAGCTCATGAAAAAACTGGGGGAGATGAGGAAATTTCCAGTCCTCCCACTGTAGCTAATTATGTCACTTGTGGCAGAAGGGTACATCGCCTTGTTGTCTTGCTGCCAGAAGCCTTCAAAGTAGTTACTTAGTGCTGAATGTGACAGATGACTGTTGAACATATGAGAACTGAAGGGTGCATTGGGTCCTCCTTGGAATGGGTGGTTTAAAACTTTTTGAACTTCTGCAGATAGCTGAGTGTAAAGATCTCAAGTTTATTAGGCATGAAAATTACCTTCTTACTTCCAGCATTAGAAATAATGTAAATATACAAGCTCTGTCTTTTGACAATGCTTCAATGCATGTGTTGCCAGTGTCCACAATGTTACTATTAATCTTTCCAAGTAGAGTTCAACTATGTATTCTGGCTTTTGTTCTAACATCTCTCTTCTCCCCACTGAAGGTACTACAACCACAACTCTGGTTTCTCTTTCCTCCTGCTTCTCTGTCTGTTTTCTTCATTGAGCTTTTCCAGTATAGCTGTTCGTTGCTCTCTCAGTGTTTCTCTTTCAGTGTTCTGGGCCCCCAGAGCTCTTTACTCACCTCATTTGGTCTCTTCACACCTACTTTCCTTAACCACTTAATGCATTGCCTTTCGCAACATTTGGGCAACTGTATAGGGGTGTCTTGTGGTTGTTTGTTGCTTCTTCAATGGCAAGCTGTGACATTTAAAGCTGAGAAAATAGTGGGCCAACTTTTTTTCTGGCTTTCCTGTGCAGTGGTGGCTTATTTGTGTTAGATCTACATATTGAAAGGGTATTTGTTTTCAAAATGGCATTGGAAACTCTTTGCAGTTCCCTTCAGTCTTCCCCCACAGAGTTGGCAATATTTGGAGTCTTTGTTATTGAGCGATAACTGCTGGAATCACATCTCGTGAATCTGATAAACCTTTTCTTTAAAAGCTTCTAGGTCTCATATTGGTGTGTTCAAACCCTTTATTTTACATTTGGAAGGCTAAAATCTGCCTGCTGAAGTTTAGTATTAATATCTTGAAATTAACCATCTAATGCTATATGCAAGTACCATTTTATACTGTATTTCATTTCATTCCTTATTTCATATGCTTGAGTTTGATAATGTCTTGCAAGGAAGCAGTCCTATCGTGTGCTGTTCTTGGGTTAAAATTGCATTGTCCCCTGTGCCCTCACTCTTGTGTGCGAAAGGGTTATATGCTGCTGCTTTTGCATTTTGTAGCATTAAGCTATTACATCAGAAGCCTCTTCGGAGCTCTTTGATCCAGAAAGCACCTACGCTTGGCTGAGCTTCTGGGTAACTTGTCCTTCAAAGAAGCTGCTGCCCTCTTGCCTTAGAAGGTTTGGGAGAGGTGTAAGAAGTAAGTTTTGCTGCTCTTCGCTTGTAGTAACAAAAGCCTGAGCTCTTACCACCGATAAATTTTATGGGAGAGATTGTTTTTTTTTGGCTAAAATACCAAGTCCTTTAAAACAGTGTCAAATTTACTGGGGTGAGTTGTAATACATGCAAAAATCAACAACCTGAAGCAGTTACTTTCAGATTCTGGCAACCAGATAAACTGAGTGTTGGTGTCCTGTTACATGACAAAAAGCTAGCATGAGGAATAATGGGTAGCTGTTTCACTGCAACCTGATGATACATGGTTTGAAAAGGTCTGAACACTGCTCCATTTAGCTGTGAGGTCTCTTTATGAAACGTAGTGGCCTTTGCTTTCATTGTCAAAGGATCTCTGCTCCAATTGCTTGTACACTTATGCAATGGCTCTTGTTGTAGTGGAATAATGCTTTGAGATGTGTGTGCTGTAGCCTTACTGTACCGGCACTGGGATGCTTCAGGCACAAACCAAAATCCAGTATTCTCTTTGGGAGAGGTGCACGTACTATCCTTTATGATATTCTTACCACACAGAGCTGGTTTATGCTAGAGATTGAGAACAAATATTTTTCTTTCAGTTGCACTGGCCATTAGGAAATAATGTACATAATTTTGTGTCTGTTGCGAAAAGGCATTGTTGAAGAGCTCTGGAAAAAAAATAGGCCATCATGCTGTCTGTCCGCATTATCAGCGTGAATGACTGGAAGAACTGGATTACTTATGTGATATGAGGGAGCACTGAACTCTGTGTGCTGCTTGTCTTAGGGACAATTCAGTACTCCGCAGGCAAATATTACCTGTTGGCCAGCTAAAATCTGAGATCAATTGGAGTCTTTAAACATGTCTGTAGGAAACTCTTAGTTCAGTTCTTCACTTGATGATTATCCTGCTGTGCTTCATAGAAATACACTAGGAATTAGGGCAAAAACCGGAACTCACATCTCCAATGAATGAGTCTGCGAGGTGGCGGTTTTGGATAGAAGGCCTAGTGGGTTTTGTTTTGTGTGCTAGAGTCAGTTTGAGCCTTACCCTTGCAGCTCCTTCATGCTGTGTCCTACAGATGAGTCAGTTTTCACCCAGCTCTTGCTAGAATCCAGTCCTTGCAGTCGAGGTGCGTGTATGACCCTACCCTGCACACCAATGTGACTGGAAGGGTGCTGGGGGAATAGATATATTAAATACACTTAACTAATATGGCAGCAGCAGATCAAATCAGTAGGCTGCTTTATTGAAAAGGAAAGCATAAGCTTAAAATAGTAGCTAGCTATTGTCACAGTTCAGTGTGTATGCCAATGCTCTCTTATGGGTTGCTTGTTTTATTTATAAGCATTTCTGGAGCAATTACTGTCATGGTATGGAACAGTTTGACCTTAACCAAAGTAGAAAGCCAGGCCAGCAATTCCCTTCCACCTTGTATTCTCTTGCCAATGAATTAAAGCATGGTAGTGTTGTATGAACGGTCTGTTATTGCCCAGTCAGAAAGGTGAAATGTTTGGAGATAATTGATGTTCACTTTATAATCAGGTTATTGAGCTTTAGTGCCTTCTGTTCCAGGTTGGTCAATATTGTTCTGATTTGAACATAACTAGATGTAAAGTGCTGCTCAGTGTGCCAAGGAGGCTGAGAATATAGAAGTTATTGTAGAAATCTTATTCACCATTTTTTCCTTAAGCATGTTAGCATCTTGTGGTTAAACAAAAGTAAATGATTATATTGAGCAGTGTGTGCGAGGTTGAGTGCTCTATAAGGTCATCTAGTTCCCTTAGGGGTTCCAATAAAAGCAAGGAGAGAGAAAGATCAAAGTTGGGAAAGCTCAAAGCAGCGTTGTTTCCAGCCTTGAGTCACATTGGCTGCAGCTCTGTCCAGTTGTTCTTGAAAATCTCCAAGGGTGGAGATTGCGTAGACTCGGAATGACCTGTTCCAGAGCTGCTCTGCTCCCCTGACTCATGAGCTAACATACGGAGCAGGTTGTTGTGGAGAGAGAGGGAGGTCATGCCCTGGATTGCCAATGAAATGCGCTGCTGTGCTGGGGCTGGGAAGAACCCAGCTCCCAAGGGTTATGCCAAGTACCTGAGGGGAGCAGTGGAGCCCCACATTCTGTGGCAGTTAAACATTGGTTTGTGCCTCATTTGCCCAATCCACTTAGCCTTGTTACACAAGTTTCACAGGGAACTATTAATCTGCTGAAAAAGGGTTTCCAAATTAACAGGTGAGCTCAGAAAAAGATAGTGCCTAACTATCTAGGTATGCTCTTTCTTTATCATAGCATAGTCTGAGTACATCAGCTGCACCCGCACTGTGTGTGGTTCATATTTGCTTGTGCTGCAGGCTCCGAGGCACTGAGAAGCTCAACAAAATACAACAAAGTTTGAAGTTTCTGAGATACCAAGAGCTGTAATGATGATTTTTATTTTAACGTGATAATGGTGGCACATGTTTTGTCTGCGTGAATGGCACAGGAAAGTGCAAAGCCTCTAGAGAAGGAGCTGGAGAGCTGTCTGGCACAAAGGTGCAGCTGGCACGGCCTGCCGTGTTGTTTCATGCTTGGACCAGGCTTGGGACCAAATTATCTTGTAGGCTTTGCTCTGGTTTTCTTTGGAGAAGTCACTGCATTGATGCCAGGTTTTCCTTCCAGAGTGAGCAGTCTTTTGCTTCGCTGCTGGTGGGGTATCTGGGACTGAAACAAGAAGCTACTCAAGCACAGCGTAGCTACTCTTGTGTTATGAAGGGTCTCTACATAAAGCATAAGCCCACTGTTGCTGTAATGATTATTGAGCAGTGGAGCTGCTATGTCTTAAGCCTGGGTTACATTTCTTAGTATTATCTGGGTGCTGCTTTGTTTCGCTACCTTTTGTATAATTCACCTTATACGTAACGTAGGTTCCTTTTCATGATGACTACCATTTGATGGGGTTGATGCAGTGCTGAACACAGGGAATCAGGCAACATGTTGCAGGGTTTCTCTTTGATGCTGCTTCAGTTTAGGGAATCCCTATCTGGGAACTTGATCATGCTCTTATACCTGGATACTTAGACCTCTTTTTGTTGACTCTTACTCTATGAGAGTCAGTTCTTCATCCTTTTTGACCTTATTTTTTTACTCACGCTGAAATGAGAGGGTGATACTGTATTGTAGGTATTTCTGAAGGGTCCATATAAAAAACAGTGTTTAAATACCACGGAGTTAATGCAGTGGTGGCTGTGCATACATCTTTAACATAAATGCTTTGGTGCAGCCAGTGAAGGAAGACATTTTTAGACTCTCTTGACCTGCAAGCTTTGTGCCTGCCTAGCCCTTGAGGAAAAAAAAAAGGCTTTCAATGTGTAGCTGAGCTGAGGACACTTATGCGATGATGCATTTTACATTCCTGACAATATATGAAGTTAAATAATTACTAATGTTCCTTTGTCTTTTCAGTATATCAATTGTGGTAACCTGGAACAACTATTAGACAGTAACCAGCATCTGCCCTGGACAGTGAGGGTGAAACTGGCATATGACATTGCTATGGGAATCAGCTATCTTCACTATAAAGGCATTTTCCACCGAGACCTTACATCCAAGGTACAGTTTGTAAAATTAAGGGAACTATTTAATGAAGTTATTAGAACTGGTTGTTTGGTTCTTTCTCTCCCAGTAGAGAACTGCTGCTACATAAAGTGTGATCAAAGACATTTTGAGAAACAAATTGTCATAGAGTTTATAGGATTAAACTTTTCCTCAAAGTGGGTTGATAGTTTGTATGCAAACTGGAGAAATAACTATCCTGAAGGAAGGTCATTCTTTAAATGAGTTCAGATTAGGATTTCTCAGAAAGCAGCTGCAGAGTGTTTTAGTTCTGTGTTATGGCTCGGTGAAGTATTTAAATCCCTGGATAATTAAGCATAACAATCTAATATTTGGAAAAGGTTAATCATACAAAGAACCCAAATTGAGGCGATTATCACAAATGCACTTTAAAATCTCCTTGTTGTTTTTGTTTCCTCATAAATTTCACAAATCATCTTCTGTAGGAGGAGTGACCTTTCATTACTGATTCAGCATTGTGTTGTCCACAATCCTGGTTTAGATTTCCTTCCTTTTTAAAGTCAGTAAGATCAATGCTGTTTACCTGAAATTTTGAAAGTTTGACATTTCCTCCAGAATGTTTCAGTGGCAGAGTTTTCAATGGACGTAGAGGTTTTTGCACTGCTTTGGTGACAACTCATCTGAATTTAGTTGGTTGAAGTGGCTCTTTCAAGCTCAGATAGAATACTGACAGAGGAGCACTAAGCTCCCGTGAACAGATTGCCCCAGTATTCGCACTGGGTCTTGCCATCCGTTGCAGCCCAAGCTGAGGGCTTTGCTGTCCTGTCTGTCCTGTTGTCTGGAGCTAATGAGCTAGCTTAAGCTCACTGGGGCCTTGCGATGTGAAAGTACTCTAAAACTATTCTTGGGAGGACTTCTTAATGTCACTTCAGTCAATAGCATCCAACAGAATGTTATCTTAGCCAAAAAGGAACTGGTTTTTAAGATTAGAAACAGCTTTTAAAAACAAAACCACAGCACCATGCGTTTGCAAATGTGAGTGACTACTAAACCTCCATCCAGTTTTAGGGTTTTTTAAAGCTACCTCAGTGCATTGTTAAGCTGATGAAGAACGTGCATTTAGCCAAAGGGAAAAATACCACAACTGGTAGGTGAAAGAATTATTTCTGTGAAGTCAAAAAGGACTTCCTTGGGTGTCCTTTTTGAGTGGAAAGTGCTGATCAGTCAAGGAAAAATACCACATTTATGAAAAAGGTCCAGACTTGAAGTCATGTCACTTTGACATGACACACTCGAAAAGCTCTGTTTCAGTCACCTTGGAGTGTGCAGATAAGAGATGTGTAAAAATAACTGAAAAGGTAACTTGGGTTTCCCCTTCTTTTTACAGTTCAGAATGTGTTTTAGCATGGGGTGAGGAAGTATTGTTACTGCAGGGAACCAAAGTAACTAAGGAGAACTCTGCCTGCAGCATTTATCATATCACGTGCTGTGGTGGCTAGTCATATAAAAATCAATTTCCTGAGGCCTCTGTGAATGCCTTTATTCAAAGCTCTACATAAATAATTTGTAATTTGCCAGAGCTGCCCTACCAATGCTTCAATATTACCTATTGTTGAATGTCCGTTGTTTAGAAACGCAGCCGCTGGAGGAGTGCCTGGTTTCACTGCAATAGCAAACTCATCAGTGGCCACAGGAAGTAATAAGGATTATTTACAACAACAAAGCAAACCCTAAGAATTTAGTAATGGCTATTTTATATTTGCATGGTTCTTGGCTCTAGAGGTATAGAATCTGTGTGGGATACACTGGAAGCTGTTGGGATAAAAGTTTGAGTCATCAGCTGTAGTCTGCATTTTCCAGCTTCTTGGGTTGTATTTTTCAGTTTCTTTGGGATTTTTTAGGGTTGGTTTGTTTTTTGCTTTTATTTTTTTAAATCTTTTGAGGTGATAAATGCATTTGTTTGTTGTGTTTGGGATGAGAAGTAGATGAAAAAGCCTGTCCTTAAACACCGGGGTACTTGTGAATTTTGTTAGTATATTATTGTACTGAGAAAATATACTTTAAATCTCTTGGGCAAATGGCTCTTCTTTGGGGTAAATGTTTGCTCTGCTGTCTGGATAAGTTTGCTTTGTTCCAAAGCAAAAAGATTAAGATAACAACCGTAGCAAAAATCTGCCACCAAAATATTCAGCTCTTGACTATGGCGTTTGGCTACTGCCTGAGAAGATTGCTTGTGTTTTACCACGTTTATACTGGTAGTGGAATGAATTGTCTTTATTCCTACTGGTAAACAGTTAACTTGTGAGAAAACTGAAGGAAGATGTGATGAGCTCCTTCCTTGGGAGAGAACTTGTGATCTGGATTGAACTGTGTTATATTGTCCTTCTCTCTTTGGTAAACGTCAGTAATTGATGTGATGGCTTTATTAATCAAATGAAGGCGAAGACAAGGATTTAGTCTGCAAACATTAGAGCAGACACTGAGTTTGCAGGATGAGAGACAGGTATTTCTCTAGGAAACTTGTTGGCCTTGAATTAACTACAAACAGAATGAAACAGACTTTGTGTGCAGGAATGTCTCTATTTTTTAACTATTACACTTATCACGATAGCCCACTGCAAATTATCCCTTTAATATGAATTTTACTATAAAAATTATTTTGGATTAATTTAGACCTGTTCTTCTGCCTTTTTACTGTTTCTGATCACTTTTAATTCTTGCACCTTCTGGAGCAAGTGGTATGAATACACAAAGTTTGTCAGTTATGACAGCAGAGTTGTTTTGCTCTGACAGTAACATTGTATGTGTCTATGTACTGGATGCAGGAAAACTTAAAGGAGGAAAGGTTCCTATCCTCTGCGAATCTAAGAGTGAAAAATCTTAGTGGTTTTGACAATTAGTATCCAGCAGGGTGATCTCTCCTCATAATTGCACTGTGTGAAGAGTAGCAAACCAGCACTGATACTGCAGAAAGCTACAGGGGATAACGGTAGAGAAGAATAAATGTAGGTCATTATAGTCGATCTCACAGCCCAGAGGGGATGTCAGCCCTGACATCCCACTGATGCCCTTCCTGCTGCCCTTCTGTCAAAGAGAGAGGCAGTGTTTGCTAAAAGAGAGTGTGCTGCCCAGACAGCCAGGACTTACCATGTTGTGAGCAGCTCCATCCTTGGACTGCTGTAGCTGATGAGGCTGATCTGCTGTGATCAAGAGCAACAGCCTAACTTGAATCTGTCAGAAGGAAGAGTGGTCAGATTGGCTGTTTCCAGTCTGCTGATAGTAAGTGTTTGGGCAGGGTGACTTGTATGTTTTGTAAGGCAATAAATGTGTCCTCACTTTCGACTTGTCATAAAGAGATTTACACAGCAATTAAGCCGTAGATGGGTTGTGACAACCAGCCTCATTGGCTTATTCTCTGTCCTCTATCCATATCACTGCAAGCCTTGTGAGTAATTTTTTATTTGGGTCTTGTTGTAATGCACACAAGGGACATTTGCATCCTGGCATCATGAGTATTTTCTTCATCTTTCAGTGATTCTCAAGGAGGTCTGGTTATGAATTTTAACTCCAAGTCTTAATCACAGAAGATGCAGTCATTAAAACAGAAATCATAATGTAAAGTGTTTGAAGTGTTTCAACAGTAGCCTGCGGAATGCGATAAAACTTTCTTAATCTGACTTGTTCTGCAACTTTCTGCCTGTTGTTACAGTGTTGGAGAAAGCACAGGGAAATGTGTCGCGCTTGCAAAAAGAACAGAGCAAAATCGTTTTGTACTTCACTCCTCACAACAAGTATCTTACTACTACATGACCAGTTCCTTCAACGCCTTTGTTTACACTGTATTTGCATTGCATTCAAACCCTGCTCTAGAAGCAGCGTTGATTTCCTTGGCAGCTTACACTAGTGACTCTCGTAGTATCAGTTAATTTGTTCTTACATTATCTCTGAAATAAGGGAGATGAATAAACTGTCTTATCAGAACAGATTAAAAGCAAGAATATTGGTGAGTATTTGGTATGTGTTTTAAGACTTTGTTTGGAGTATTTGGCGTTTTACACATGTTATAAGTTCAAGGCAGTATGCTCACTGACCTCAGAGGCAGTTGGAAGCATTACAGCACTTTTAAAATAGTCAAGTTTGACCCCTGGAGGCAGAGAAGGCACAAGATTTGCAACAGTCTCGGGAAGACTTTGTTACTGACTTCCTTGTCACAGAGTCCTCCTGTGATGCTGAGGAAGGCTGGAATCCAGATCCTGGAGCAGCACTGCAATAACCTAAACCACAAGACAGAAGACCTTAATTTCCAGCCCAGACTTTCTTTTTAATCTCTTCCCAGCCTTTCTTTCACCCTTCTGTTTCTGTGGTTAAGAGTGGCCAGAGTCCTGCCAATAGTGGTCCAAGGGTTTTACATACAGCCCCAATTCATTGTCAGTGTGAATGCGTGCACTAAAAGGCATAGAGGCCAGGTGAAAAACTGATTATGTAATTTAAGACTTTACCTTAATGTATCTGCATAAGGGTAAGAATGAAAGTTCTTACAGGAGGTTTTGTGTACCACCTTTTATGCAGGATTTCTTTCTTGATGTAGCGTATGTTGTGTGCAGCTTCCCACTGACTAAAAATGATTCTGGAAAAAATGAATGGCATTATGCACTTCATTTGCAGAGTTAGAAGCTTGAGCTTCATAGTCTGCTGCTTTAGTTAATACAGTAACTAATACAGGAAGTGTTTTTAATTCATTTTCATTGCCACTTTTAATTATTACTAATAATCATTGTGTGCTTTTGCTATGGAGCAGGAATAAGGAGAGAAACGAGAGAGATTCCTTGACAGTGAGAAGCAAACATCTAGGAATCTGATCATACCCACTCTGTGGCTGTCTGATCCTTTCTGCTGGCATTCAATGCCAGCCTCTGCCCAGGCTTTTCATCCTTGTTCTAAGGCTCTTGTTTGCTCCCAGTTCCTACTCCCAGCCCTACTGTTCAATCTCCTTGACTAGCTGACTTCAGTTACCCTCTTTCTATGGCTCTTGCTTGGAGCTTTATGCAAGCTATCTTTCTGCATTCTGTTTTCTAACATGTTTAGCCATTTCTAGCTCTCTCCTTGTTCTGCTGCTTCAGGTTAGCTCGGTTTTACTACCACCAGCTGTTTGCTATGCCTGTAGTTTTTACATCCTTGTGATACTCTTTGGGTTTTTTTTCCCCTTACCTCATGAACCTACCTCACGACCCTGATCTTTTAATTTTCATTATTTCTAAATTTGCTTGCAACACATACTCTAAGTTCGGTCACTCTAAGTTTGGTCTCTGGAGAGCTGAGTTGTCTTAACTGAATACCGCATTCCCCCAAAACCCGCTACCAAAGCTCTTGATTAAAAACAAATAGGCAAACCCCCAAACAGATGCCTTTTAGTTTTGCAGTACCATGTACAACTGAAAGCAAGGTATTGTGATGAATAGTAGGCTGTGAGCAGTTTTAGGGAGCATTGAGAGCTCCATTGATGATAAAAATCTGTGAAGAAATTCTAATCTTTGGGCATATATATATTTGGCATATATATACACACATATGCATTCATGTATGTATTCCTGCCAACATCTGCTTTCACTTCACGGTAAAAGTGTATTGTCTCACCCCTCGTTCATTGAGAGAGGAGTAGTCTCAGTTACTAGGGGACAGTATCATGCATGTAAGCAATTAATGTAGATTAACTGATGTAACACAAATTCACTGCCTTTGGGCTTGAAAGTGACATACCCTGACTACTTACCTAGTATGCTGCTTGCTTGTTTAGCACAAAATAAAACAAAACAAAACTCAAGCAGTGAACAGAACCTTTGTCTGAGGAGTCTCATACGTGCTGCTGTGATTGTAAGGTGCCCTTTGTGCTAGAGTAAGCTCTCGTCTGGATATTTTGCACTGCAGGGGAGAGCTTGTGCTGAAAAAAAAAAATAGCTGTTACAGATGGTTATTTCTAATGATTGTCACAACACTAAACTTTTACTGGTACCATACTTAGGGACCCAAATGGAGCCTGTCCCTTAAACAAAATGGGTTTAGTTTCAAAAGTGTATCTAGTATTGTAAACTTCCTGTTGTATATGTTTAATTGTCAGTAGTGTTTCTCCTAGGGGACAGCACTTTAAAACCAGCTGATACATCTCAGTTGGCCTTTAAGTATTTTAATTCAGCAACACTCATCAGGGGGTTGCAGATGACAGTAGCATTCCTGTATTTTCCGGAGTGCAATAAAATCTCTGATATATAGATAACTTTATATCTGTTATCTTTAGATATTATATCATATTGTAAAATAAAATGGTGGGGTTTCTTCATCTCTAAGCAACTAATTTTTAACTCCAAAACTCTTGAGTCTATTTTCATTTTTGTTTATGTAAAAGGGAGAGTAGAATATTGCATTTGTATTAGTAGGATTGTGCTGTGCAAAGCAGATGTTAAGCTCCTGTAACACACAAAGGGGGCTTTATGTTCTTTCACATCTGTCTCTGCATAAACAGCTCTGTTAACTCTTTAGGGCTCATGTACAAAGCTCTTTGCTTCTATTAAGAGACTGCCTCAGGAAGGACTGATGGGGTCCCCATTTCGGGGGTTGGGGAAATCCTTGAGAACCCAACTGAATTCAAATACTGCCCTCTTTGACTGTGTGAACTGCGAAAAGAAAGAATGTCCCTGTCTGTGGAGGTCCAAAGAGAAAGCTTGGGAAGGTTGTCATGGTTTATTGCCTTGCAGCTTATACAAATAGTGCAATAGTAAGTCGAAAGCATTTTCCTAAAGCCCATGTTGTAAAGCTGCTTGGCATTTCATCTCATAGGCAGTTCTCGAGAGGCTCTTTGCACTAGGTAGGAGTTTGAATTCTCATGTCTCTGTGCCAAAATCCATCAATGAAACTTCTTCGTACCAAATTGATATATTTTCTTTTTTGTAGAAACTGGAAAGTATCACTTTGGCAGAAGAAACAGTGCATTATGCTCTAGGGTACTTTTCCTACTAAGATATACTACCTTGACCTAAAATTTAAAAGCTCTTTTTTATTTTAGGCTCTTATGAAGCTTTGTCCCTTTTTCATTCTGATTTATCTTCAGTACAGTTTGGAGTTTAGAAATTGGTGAATCTCAGCACAGAATGAAGCATAGGTATCTGCAAAACTTTGTTCTGAATGAGTGCAGGCTTCCAGGGTGACATCTGGCCACACTAGTATCCGTAGAAGATGTTTACTACTGATTTTGGTAGGAATGGGCTTCCATCCTTTCTGGGTTCCAGGGCATTGGTGCTTTGTTTAATTAAATGAGGCTTGTAAGAGCAAGTAGTGATAGGACAAGGGGGAATGGCTTTAAACTGACAAAGGGGAAATTAGATTAGATACAAGGAAGAAATTCTTTACTGTGAGGGTGGTGAGACACTGGCACAGGTTGTCCAAAGAAGCTATGACTGCCCCATCCCTGACAGTGTCCAAGGCCAGGTTGAATGGGGTTTGGAGCAACCTGGTCTAGTAGAAAGTGTCCCTGCACATGGCAGGGGGTTGAATGATCTTTAAGGTCCCTTCCAACCCAAACCAGTTCAGCTTTACTACAGTGAGCATTTGTAGTGATACTGGCATTGTTTTAACCGGTACATGTCACCTGCCCATGGCTGTTTTAAGTGTGAATAAAAAAGTCACTCTTGTATATATCATAGTGAATTTAAATTCACACTTAGCACTTCTTCATGTGCAGACAAAAGACAAGTTTCCACTAATGAGAGAGAGTAGTTTAGCTTCCTTCTTCATGTCATTTAACATTGTGCAGCCCGCCATGACTGAACAATTGATCAGTACTTTATAGCAGAAATGTTGCCCAGTGTTTCCCCTATTGGCTTGCCATGGTGTGCCCTGCACCACTTCTGGACCCCACAGTGGTGGAGTGTCTGCTCTGTTTGGTTTCTTGAATGGCCGGCAACTGAAAGGGAGCCTAGCTTTGCTGCAGGCAGCTCCTGCTCATCCGGGAAGGAGCTTGGATCTGTCAGGTAGCATTACTTGGTAGGTAGATTGGATGTGCTATTGGTTTAATTTATGATTTATCCAGGAATAAGCTACTTGTATGATAGTTCAGTGCTGTACCTGAGAGCTGAGACTGCCTGGGGCTCCATGTGTGTGTGTGTGTGTGAGATTGTTCGTCTTCAATTAGTGATGTATTGCTGTCTAATGGGATGTGATTGTATAATGGTAAGAAGGTGAAGAAACATTTGCTGTCAGGATGATGTTGTATTTAAGCCTCCTTTTGGTGTCAAAGCAGCCCATTAAATTATTGCAGATCTCAAGGTCAGTAGAAATATTTTGTTGAAAATGGTTCTTAGGCTGGATTTAAATGTTCCCCTGGAATTTTGGACACTGGGGGTTATTGATAAATAAGCCTAATCCACAAACCCCAGAAGGTAAAATGAACTACTGCAGTCTTGCTGCTCAAAATGAGCAAAATGTGCATAGTTAAAGCAAACACAAGAGGGAAATCTAGATCATAAAGGTAGCTCTTTTATGAATCGTAGAGGTTTCCTTTAAAAAATGGTGACTTGCAAATCATCTTTAATTCAAGAGAAATCTATGGCAGAAAATAACCTGGTAATTTGCTGCATAAAATAGTATCAGCATTCTCGTACAGTGCAAAACCTCTGGTGTGGTCATGGACTTGTTTCTGTGCAGTACACAGTGAAATTCCACTCATCTGAATCATTTGAGTAAGATTTTTCAGATAAGTTTTATCCTTCTCAGTTTTAAGTCCACTTACAGCGACAAAATGTTTAAACAGAGGCAAGCTGAATGAATGTGCTCTTTGATACAAGACAACAAAGCCCGTAACTGAGAAGCTTTGCTGCTCTTTGGGCAAGCCCAGTTGATTTAACTCGGTACATGCTTATGAATCCCCAAACTAACTGTACTTACTATACTCGAGTCATGCTAAACAAATAAAACATTGCTTCTCGGGAGCCTGGCATGTGTTTCAAGAGGCTGGCATGCATTTTCTTCACATGGTGGCAGGAATGGCTTGCTTAACCTTTTAATTGGCAGGAAGAAAACTCACTTCATGGCCTGAGCCACAATCATCTCTGAATAATGTAAACAGTGATGACCTGAACTTGATCTTTTTAGACAAGGGACTCTCTTTTCTTGGTAGGGGCATTATGCAGACAAGCTAATGCTCTGGGGTCAGCAAGGGGCTTTTGTATATCCAAGCACAATAAAGCTAGAAAGTGTTTTCCTGCTGTTTAGCTAATTAATGCAGGGTACCACTCTGTAGGAGTCGGCAGTGGTTTTGCTGCCTGCCACTGCTATTGTACTGCCTGCAGAAGAACATAGAGCAAGGCATGTAGTAAGGGAATGAATTCTCTGTCTTGCTGCACCTATTGCAGGACAGAAAAAGAGCTTAGGGAAGTCAGCTCTGGATTCACTTGGCGAGAAGGGAAAAATGTGGTACTGGAATGGTCAAAGCATATTTCTCAGAGTTTTAAATAAGTAACAAAAATAAATGGATAATACTGTGTGTGTGATGTGATGCTGCCAGAACAGAATTATATGTGTGTCCTTAAATTGCCCTCCTTCCTCATACTGGAGGGCACATCTGACTGGAAAAGACAGCTTTTCCCTACTAGACTTTTCCCTTAAATCATGTTTTATGATGTACCCTAGAATAAAGAATTTTATTTGAGACTTCAAATGCACATATAACGTTGTTGCATGTATTTTCTGTGATAAAAATCTACTGCAAAGCAGTGAGTTCCTTTTCAGTAGCCAATGTAGAAAAATATATAAAGGCATTTAGAGGCCACTCTGGTCTTGTATTCTGGTCAGGCACAGGCAAATTGTAAAGAGAAAATCGGAGGTGTCATAGTGAACCACATGTATTGCTTACTTGAGCAGTAAGAGAGCTAAATCATCTTAATTCTTGCAAGAATCTACTACATGCTGCCTGTGGCTGCCTGCTTTCTCAGCAAGTTTTTAAGTGGATTATTAACCAAGTGTAATGCTGTTTGCAGCATCTTAAGTTTGACAGGCATGTGATTGTGCAGGGGTGAGGGTAGGGGAAAAGGGTGGTTGCTTTCAGACAAAAGGTTCTCATAGATGAATGTCTTCCAAACAATTCCTTGCAGTTTTGTCCCAGATTAAAACTAAATAAAACAAAAGGTATATGGGTTTCATGCCCAGACAATAACTCTTCTGTTTTGTTGGTTGTTTTT
The DNA here is from genome assembly GCA_024733675.1 of Psilopsiagon aymara. NCBI lineage: Eukaryota > Metazoa > Chordata > Aves > Psittaciformes > Psittacidae > Psilopsiagon > Psilopsiagon aymara. The sequence continues at coordinate 18,782 of JANRGW010030504.1, read as the reverse complement.
TTTTTTTCCACAGAACTGCTTAATAAAACATGATGAGAATGGATACTCAGCAATAGTGGGAGACTTTGGTTTAGCAGAGAAAATTCCTGATCACAGGTACGTGAACTAATCTAAACACAGTGAGAGTTGCAGTGCAATTGCAGGTGAGAAGCTCTGATGAGCCAGATTCCTGAGGCCATTAATGGATTGGGATGATTTTGTAATAAATGTCCTCTGTTCCAAACTACTTTAATTGGCTTCTCCCATTTTCATAAGGAATGTTCAGTGCCATTCCAGTATTACTCTCTTTTAACTTCTGGGTTAGTTGTTAAGATCTAAGTTTATAAAAAGAGATATTAAAATTACTGTCCAACAGTAGCTCACCATTTTGCTCTCCCTAGGATGAAATTAGTCTTACTCATGTGAGGAATGCACAGGTGACTGTCACAAGCCATTGTCACAATTGGAAATAGTCCTTTTATCATCCCTCCATTAAGGAGATCAAGGACAAGGATTTCATTATCCTCTCTGTATATTGACTTGTACATTTTAGGGTATTCTGGCTGTGAAATATGCTGTCAGATTTTCTCCTGTGTGTGCTTTTGTTTAAAGTAAAAAGCCTTCCAGCTCTTTTGACTGCAAAGAAAACAATAAAAGTTGATGTCAGCTATGCACTGTTTTTAAACTGCACATATCCTTAAGCTGTGTCTTGGGAGGTCTGAAGGCTTGCATTAACGTTGCTGAAATACTGATCTAAAAGCTTAACAAAGTAGACATCTTAAATTCCAAACTACCGCTAAGCACAGCCAGTGTGTACCTTGTGCACTCATGTGGAATCTCTGCCCTTTTAAAGTGCTGACAGCTTCAGCTGTATTTGTACAAATCCATCACAAAATTAAGAAGGTACCCCAGGTGCCTTAAGGTGTTCTTAATAACCAGTTTTGAGATGCTCTGAAAACCGAGAGCACAGTAATAACTAGAGTTAAGATAGTTCAAAACTAAAACAAATAATGTAACAGAATTGTTGTTAGCCACCACTTTGGGTTGATGTCAGTCTTACCTCTGTTTTCAAGTGCAGTTTGTTGTTTGGCTAGCAAGCTGTGCTATTTTGAGGCCTTCAGAGGCCTTTTGTGTGGTTTTTTTTCCTTCAAGGTGGCAAGCTGGAGGCCTTTTTTAAGGCTATAGTATTAAGCCATATAGAAATACTGCAATTTTTTAAATCTGCTCTCTCCTGATTACTTCTAGTTCTTTCCTGTTAAAGGATTCATCTGGTCAACCTTCTGATAAAAAAATACAGTTTGCAAGCAGGCTGTGCTGAATACCTTCAGAGCTGCTTATCAATATACATGTAGGGATGGATACCTGTATGACTTGCTGCGTAAATGGAGAACTTGACATCTAGCCTGAAACTGGTTTCCACAAACCTTTCTATGTACAGATGAAGGAGCCATCTCTGCCAAGAGTTTGGAAACCAAGCTATTGAACAGCCATGACCTTAAAATAATTTGGGTTTCTAAAGTGGTCAGCCGCTTAGAAACTGGAAATAAAGTATGAGTAACTGATTGAAGATTTCTTTGACATTCTCCTCCTGCTATTGCATGACTCCAGTAGGAAACCAGTGTAAAGTACAGTATGTTGTAGAACCCACTTGTTTTGACTTTCCTCTAACGAAAGTTTCTCAGATACTTGGAATTATGTGAAAGTTAGTAGCATGCCTGAGCATTTAATTAATGGTGGTTCTCTGTCTCCTCCCTTTCCCCCATCTATCTATATAGTGAGAAGTTACCAGTGGTTGGTTCACCCTTCTGGATGGCACCAGAAGTTCTCAGAGATGAACCTTACAATGAAAAGGTAGGAACATGATATAAATGGACTTCAGTTGTTAGATGTTTCTCTTCAGTAGCTGTATACAAGATTTAAAGTTTCCGTACTGCTAAAATTATTGTTATTTTAATTTGTGACATTTCTGTATTGAGGCCATAGAGACTAAGAGAGAGTATAGTTGAATAGCTATTTCAAATTCATGGTGTGGATTCTTATATGGAAATAGAGTTCCCTTTAGCATAATTCACTGTTATGCTACTTATATTTTAAAACACCCCACAGGTAGAAATATGGTAATGGCTTGTTGGCCTAACACAAGTCTCATGGGAAAAATAGTGAGGTTGTTTCCCTGACCATAAATTATTGAAATCTGGGTAGAAGTAAAAAGTCTGTGTGGAAACTTTTGTAATTATATTAATTAAAAAATAAATCAAAATAAATCAACATTTCTTCAGGTTAGATACCTTTACAAATGTTCTCCAAAGGTATTTCTAAATTTTCCTATTTGTGGCATTGGGAAATGTTTCTTTCAGAGGTCGATCAGATCACACTGGATTTTAGAAATAGCATTTTCAATCAAGCTCTTCTTTACACAGGATTTTCTCACAGCTTTTCTGTGTGAAAGCCCACATCCTGTACCTTTTTATAACTAGCACTCAATCTGTTTAATTGGTGATGCTTTTAACTTGCAGGAAAGCAGTAGCTAAATTAGTAATGAATGTAATAATTAGCATTTCAAAGCTTTTTTAACAGTTCCAATTGACCTAAATTAATAATGTAGAGCCCAAATTCATGGTGCCACATTCTTCACTAACCCTAGGGTGTGGAAGACTAAAGAGGAAGCAGGTCTCGCACCTCATCAGCATAAAAGTTGACATAAGCCTGCCTTATACATAAGGGATGAGGGATGTCGGCTTCTCCTCTGTAGACTTGTATTCCATGTTTTCCTAAATTTTATTACATGATAAATTCAGGTGGGTGGAAATCTGAGGAATTGTGCAGCTCCACGGGGAGTCAGATAAGGGATTACTAAGCGTCATGGAAATTTCAATGGAAGTCGATGCTGGTGTGCAGTGTTACTAGATATCTCAAGCTTTGGGAAAGGCACTGTTTTGTCAGAGGTACTGAACTGCGAGAAGAGAAGATTTCCTTAAACCCAGCATTAATATTCTGGATAAGCTGTGGTCCTGTGTATTCTAAACCCATCTTTCTAACCAAAGTGATAAAGAGGCATGTCATGTTTTTGCTGTGTTTTTAATTACTCCCGTCTGTAAGACATCAAATGGTGACTGCACCATTCTTTATGCAGTGGATTTTTTTTTAAACACTGCTGAATTAAGAGTGGTTTGGTGGGTTTTTTTCTTTTCTTTGTTAATTTTCTTGAAAGAGTTATGAAGTTATTGGTATTTGTGCAACAAAAATGCTTTACTGTGAGCATGTGTTTCTTTGCATGGAAACCGTTCACTATAATGCAGTTGCTTAGTTTTGTAAGGCTGTGGTGTTGTTTTAGTTGTTTCACGATAACCATTTGGGGTAAAGAGAAACTCAGTGGCAGATAAGAACGCTGAGTATTCAGAGCTGAACCATGTGCCTGTATTTTTTCCTCTCTCAGGCGGATGTGTTCTCTTATGGTATAATTCTATGTGAGATTATAGCAAGAATACAGGCAGATCCAGACTATCTCCCTCGCACAGAGGTAAGTGGTTACGTTTATAACACCAGTGGGAGGTGGTAAGTATGCCATGATAATGGCTGGCCTTTAGAACTTCTGGCACTGCTGCCAAAGATACGATGAATAGGTGTTACTTTAAAAATAGCCTGTAAAAGGCTTTTGTTCTTCTGTGCTGTAATTGTAAGAAGCTTCACTGAAGACATTCTCACAGAGACTTTGTCCAGCTGCAGTCTTCATGGGAAATCCTTTCTCTCCCTAGCTGGCAGAACACTTGAGAGCATTGCAGTGCAAGCTCTTCCTTTTGTAGAGTGATAGCTCATGTAGACTTCTCACCAGTTTTGGAGCAGAGTACTTCTGGCACACTGCATGCACTAAGCAGCCCCTCCTTGTGAAAGGGGCAGGGCAGGAGCTATGCTAGCAGCAGCTAAAATAAGCTCACCCTTATTTTTGCATAGACTGTGCTAAGCACCGTGGATCTGAGCTAGAATCGACAAATCAGATATGTCTTACTTCACTTGCCTTTTAGTTGAGTCCCATCTGCAGGGCAGCTTTTGGCTCTGTATGGGGGGGTCCTCCAGATTGTTCATCCCCCTCTGGTTCTGAAAATGCCAAATTACTTAGGTCTTCAACTGCAGTAAATAACAGATCCTTTTGTTTCCCTGCTCTTCAGATTTTGTAGTGCATTTAAGGAACTGGATAATTCGTATTACAAGTCTAACATCCACTGAAATATTAACTATGTTAATTGATAAATTTTAATCATAGCAAAGCCTCTGGTTTATAGCAGGCTTTTAATTTACATGGTGAAAGTCACCAGGGTGAAACATCATAATGTAAGATGTTGCCAGTGTGGATCTGGAAGCAGTATTTCAACTGCAGTGGATTCAAGTTGAGTCCCAGAAGAAGAATGGGCTTTGAAGTCAGCTCATTCTGTAACAGGTACCTTGTATAATGTAGTCCCCATTGGGAATGCTGCAATTTGGAGTGTGCATGAAGTTTTCTCAAAATACTCTGTATGTGGCTGCTGAGAGATGGTGTTCACAGTTATTCCTGATAACACTCTATATACGACCCACTGAAAAGAAGATGCTTTGGGCCAGAGAGCAGGGCTTATTTATATCACTGTGCTGTGTTCTGGTTTATACAGAATTTTGGATTAGATTATGATGCCTTCCAGCACATGGTGGGAGACTGTCCTCCTGACTTCCTCCAGCTGGCCTTCAACTGCTGTAATGTGAGTATCTTACTTGAAGGGGAGAGGCCAAAACTGCAGTTCTCTAAATCCCTCTTTTTTGAAGATAGAGCTTAAAGCATTTACAGAGGAAAATTGAAGAGCCTACCTATAAAAGCAGCGTACGAACTGATAACCCAGAAAGTCCCTTACAGTTTTTATAACCCTTTCCTTCCAAAAAGGTCTGTCTTGTGGTTTTGCAATTCTGTGTTCTGTCATGCCAAACAAACAGGTCTGGCACACTGAACAGCTTCTTGCAGGCTGCTCAGGCTGATCATAACCAGTTGTATGCTATTGACACTGGCGAGCCCTCGGGCTCCCAAAAATCCAGCTGTTATTGCGAACAGACCTATTGAGCCATGAAGAAAGAATTCTGGGTTGTTCTCACAAACAGAGGAGACAAATCAAGAGCAGGCACTAAATTACTTTAAAGTCTGTATATGATGCCTTTTTGGAGAGTGAGATAAACCTGCAAATCTCTAGCCTCTGTTACAAAAAAGCAAACTTGGACCCAAATGATTGAATGTCAGTAAGGTGATAGGCAATGTCCTGTATAGAGTAAATATTCTGCCCATTATTCAAGTAAAATTATGATATAGTGCACACCTTCATGGCTCCTCGTGCAAAAATTCCAAGGAAGTAGATCTCTCGTGCATTATCCCACAACAGAGGTTGTTAGTACCTTTGTATAGTAAACCAGTTTCTATGAAGTAAGAGAACCTGAGCTTCCACCAGCTTCAGCTGAGGTTGGGAATGTCCAGTTTGCACAGAAAAGGAAAGCCTCATCTCTCCATGCTCTTGATGCTTACTTTTATCCTGAGCTTGCTTTTTACTTTGTATTAGTACAAATGCACATGCTCAAGGAGAATGGTATAAAGGTGAGGATGTGAGCAGGTGGGGGTGACTGCCACTCTTGACACAAGATAGCATAATTTAATTCTAAGAATATTTGTGGAACTTATGGCCAAACTACTGGACAAACTACTTCACTCCTCTGATTTCACCTTAGTGCAGTGGAGCTTGCTTCAGGACAGTGGTACATGTGACTCACGTTTATGAAGTGTTTTGACTACATAAGCACTAAAGGGTTTGGCTAGAGGTAGGATTTGACTTTGGAAATCTCAGCTCCCACCTGCAGACTCCAGAAATCTTACTGCATCCACACACGGTGCATGATTCAAAGCAGTTTTTCAGCATAGGTGAAATTCAGAGTAAAACTACTTATGAAGACAGGCAAGAGACTGCTCTTATATTCTCATGTAAGAATTTGGTGTGTTCAGAGAAAACATTTTTTCTCTGATTACTGTCAACTGCTGCTCCTGTATAATAAACATTCCCTGAACTGAAAGTGGAAATTACTGTCTTGTGACCAAGCCATTAATATGCTGATTTCAGTGTGGGGCATGCTATAGTTCACTCGCCACTTACCTAGTAGGAAGAAAAAGGTAGTGAACTGATAAGGCTTTCTTATACCTGCCTAAGTGTGCTTCAGTAGTAGCTGGTCTGTATGATCATTTGCTTTTAGACATGGATGTTTATATAGCTTTTTATTATTTAGGTCAACAAAGTGTAAACTGTATAGCTCAGCTGATTGATTAGCTGAACTAATGTGCAAAGCCCTGGGGGTTAAGGGCAGCCTAAGAAAACCAGTAAAAACTGACATGTACAAGTAGTGGATTAAAATTTCTTCAGTTTACTGTTATAAAGTATTTGGTACATGCAGAGAAGTCTAAAACTTAAGGCTGCCTATCAACTATAAGTTTACTTGCTTGAACACCATAATAATGTAACATCATGCAAAAAGCTCACCGGCATAAGCTGAGCTATGGGCAATTGCTGCCTTGGGGGAAAACCTTCCTTTCCATTTGGGCAGAATCTGGACTGCTCAGGGATGAAAGTTCCTCGAAGTTCCTTCTCCATTGCTTCTTTTGTCCTGGATCTTACCTAGACAAAATAGCCAGAGGACTCTTGTTGTTACTTTTGTAGCTTGCAACAACTCCCTAAGTTTCCCAAATTAGTAAGTTTTCCAGAGTACAGAGTGTGTGCTTTCATGTTGCGCCTGCCCTACTCTTTCAGTGAAATAAGGAAGCAGAAAAAGATGGGGGTTTATGCCAGGAAATTCCAGCTGCTGCATTAGAACAACTTTTTTGCTGGTCTTGAGCTTTTCTAGTATGGTTGGTTTGTTTTTTATTACTGTGTATATGAATTCTGTGTTGCTAAAAGGTGTTCTGGCATTGCTGATCATACCAGTTGTCTTCAGAAAGATCCATCTTGTAGGACCTGCAAAGCAGTATCAGGGAGGTCTTTAGGGTTTGCTGTGTACAAAGCACCACTGTTCCCTTTGTACTCGGGGTGAGATCTGTCTGGGCTTGTTTGCTCTGAAAAAGCCTTTGGAGGGCTGGAAACAGGAATCAGCTCAAGCAGAATCTTTTTTAATAGCGGAATTAGGTTAGCTTTCAGCTGCTGAATTAGACATTGCTACCTCCAGTAGTTAAACCTGTAACATATATACAGGGTCAGTGTTCAAAACGAAGGAATACCTTCCAAGTTATTACTTGCATTTTGCTGCTTGCCTTCTGGTATAATTATAGGGTTGGACTGAGTTTAGAGATCCATTCGTACTACGGTGAATAAATAAATACATACTGATAAATACAAATAGAATGTATACTGATGCCAGGGGAGGGGGGTGGGGATATTTTACTTTGGCAAAAATGGATTTTTTGCTATTGTATTACTTTCTCAAATGATAGAAACAATCTTGCTCCCCACAAGACAGACCAGTACACAGAGTAAGGTTCATTAACAGGTGGAAAGATGCAACATTTTAAACTTCAAAATCAGCAATGCTATTTAAGTAGGTTTTAATTAAAGCCAGAAGGAGATGATGGAAGAATCACACACTTTAATCCTTTTGAAATAATGTTGATATATAATCTCTGACTGATAATTTGGGAGTCCAGAAAGAAATCCCCCTTGCAAGGCCTGAATCTAACAGCTTTCCACCATTTCAATTTACAATGCATCTTCTTCATGGAGTGTTTACAACTTGAACTCAAAATGAGAGTTTAAACTAGGATAGAATACTACTTTTCCCCTGCTTTAGTTCTTTTGCAATGATAATACACTTCTTAAAACAGTCTCGGATTTCCCCAGTTCCTTCAGATTATCCTTCTAGCTGTCCACTGTGTAAGTAAGAATAGCCTGGACAAACCCACATGATATGTGTGCATTCACACAAATCACTCTCTTGATTTGTGTGCATTCACAGATGGATCCAAAGTTGCGTCCTTCATTCTGTGATATTGTCAAAACACTGGAGGGTATTTTAAACCGCCTGAGAAATGAGGACACGGAGAGAGAGAGAAAGTTTTTGAACCTTGACAACAGCGAAAGAAAACCCAAAGGTAAGTGTGTGTATTGTACAAACATTGCTGTGGGCTCTGAACGCTGGTTCATGTTTGAAAACTGGGATTTTGGCTATGTATGGTGTTATTTATAGCTTATGAATGATTTTGCTCAAAGCCTGAAAATTATTCTGGAACAGTGCTATGTTCTTTGCACTGCAGAGTGCCCTTTAGGTAAAACAGACAGCTGTTTCTTAAAGCGCCTCAAAAGATTCTGCCCACAAGCTCTGGAGGGGAAGTTTAGAATTCATTTGGGAATGGCTTTGTAAGTTGGTAATAGTTGGTAATAAATTCATCAACTTTTGCTTTGCCCCTGCCATACTTAGTGCATATACATAATTTCTTTGGTGTATGTTGCATGTAATTCTTAGATGCTTCTTAACTTCCTTCAGGAGGAAGAACAGAGAAGAGGCAAAGGTATTATAAAGTACCTAGGCTGGGGAAAAGATGAATCCCAGATCTGCTTGGGGATGCTGGCCGTGAAGGGTTTTCTCTGAAGCTGCCTAGTGCCACCTGGTGCTGGGAGCAAACTGCAAGCAGTTCTTGGAGGCAGGGGCATGTTCTCACTTGGGTATCTTTTATGTTAGTAGACTTCTGGCACCGGAAATTCAGAGTACGATAAAAGTAGTTTCTCATATTGTATATGTATAAATATGCAATATGTCTATATGTATCTATCTGTAATATGGTTATAGATTGAAAAAGGTTCTGTATTTCAAACTACATGGAGTGCATACATGTAGTAATTCTCCCACATCTGGAATGCATCTTGAAGAGGTGTGAGTTCAAAAGGAAATATTTTTGTTGTTGTTCTGGGTTTTTTTGGCTTGTTTTTTCTTTTTTCTTTTTGTTTTCCTGGCATTCTCCCTTTGGAATGCATGTCAAATGCGCATCATCTTGGAGGAGTGTTACATGCCGTAATTTGACTTACACAGTCTTTCCTAGGTGGAGTGACCACAGTCTAAACTGTGGCAGTATTTAAAGGGAAGAGTAGAAATCTGTATGTGCTTATTCTGGAAATGGTAAACAAAAGGATATATCACTTCTTTATACCAGCTTGTTATTGCTCTGCCACAGCTCTTTAAGAGACACCTGGAGAGCCACTGGCAGACGCATGTTTCAAGCACCCAAGGAGTTAGCATCTTGTCCTAAATAACTGCAGTTTTTCAATCCTGTTCTAGTGATACATCCTTTATTTTAGTCTTAGACTTTTTCCATCAGGGTGAGAAAATCCCAATTCCTTTGGCAACCGTGTTTTGTATTTGTTCTCTTTCATGGTCAGTATCACTGACAGATCTTGGGCAACCTCTGCTGGAAGCCAGGATGGTAAATCTAGAAACATGCAAATTTTTCTTCTCCATGACCACCCTGGGCCATCTCTGCTGTGTCAATGTACTGGCAGCAAGGGGGTATGAAGGGGCCCTGAAGTACAAGGTTTGGATAGAAGAGGGAAAGTCTTCCTCATTCCTACCAAACTTTTATACAGCTTCCTTTCCTGGTTTTTCTGAAGACAATACATCTTGCCAAGTTAGCATTCCCCATAATGTGGGTAGCAGATTTGATCATAAAATCAAAAGAAGCAGTCCAGTTTTCAGCCAAGGTAAGCAACGTGGCATTAAATGAGTTTCCATTTCCTCAAGTCTTCAAGATGACTTTTAATTAGCTTGACGCATGAGTAAGGAGGAGAGATTATTTAAATGCAGTTTTGACTGCCTTACATTTAAAAGCTATGGACAGGGCAAATTGCCATGTTTGAAACCAGTAATACATTGAGGAGAAGAGAATGTGCTTGTGTTTGTGCAGGAACTTGTAAGGAATGTACTTATGGAAGATGCTTTGGAATATCAGAAATGCAGCTTCTTCTTTACAGCTGTCATGAAGGCTCTATGAGGGAGCAGACCTGCAGGTATATAGCTCCTTATCAGCTAAGAGTATTTCTTTTCTTCTACTTAGGGTCAATTGAAAAAGGAACAGGAGTAAAACGCTTGAGTTCCCTGGATGATAAGATCCCACCGAAGTCACCCCGTCCACGTCGGAATATCTGGCTGTCACGCAGCCAGTCTGATATCTTTTCCCGCAAGCCTTCCAGGAAGATCAATGTGCAGGACCCGTACTATACGCCTAACAAAGGGTTAGGCCGGAAAGTGAATCCCTTCAGTGCCCGGGAGGACCTCAAAGGGGGGAAGATCAAGTTCTTTGACATGCCAAGCAAGTCGGTGATTTCCCTTGTGTTTGACTTACATTCTCCAGAGGCAGGTGGGAGTTTGAAAGCCAGCCAGTCCCAGGTCCGGCAGGCCTATAGCACAGACTGGCAAGAAACCTCCCTTCTTCCTGGGAGGAGATGCAGATCACTTCCGCTCTCTCCTGAACTGCCACACAAGGAATATGGACTGTTTGGGGGACTGTCTTCAACTGTCAGCAGGTGTGACCCAATCCAGCTGGGTGCAGAGGTGCGGCAAAAACTCCTCAGTAGCAGTAAATATGGTGTGTCAGAGATTCCACCCTTTCAAGCCAAGCCTCACAGGTCGGGATTTCTTCCTGTACCAGGACAAGATGAGGATATGGACTGTTCAGATGGGCCAGTGGCCCAGGAGGAAAATGGATTTTGCCCTGTTGAGAACACTTGTGGAGATCCAGCACGTAATCAGCCATTAATGCTGGCCCAGCCTGAGCCACTACCTTACAAAAAGCTCCCAATTGAGAATTCAGTGAACTCTGAGGGATATGGCTCCTCACAAGTGTTTGCAGGTTGTGTCCCTTCTGAAGAGATGGAGGTAGAAGATGACCTGCTGAAAAATACTCTGCTAGAGACTACAAAGCCTCTCTTCAGTGTTAGTCCTTCTACTGAACTGAAGAGAGAGGCATGGCCCTTCAGGGAGCAGGATGGGGGCAGTCCTGCCCCATTGTCTCAGACAACCTCTAACATCTCAGCAAGTGACAGCACACGGTCAGCTTGTGATATATGAAGAGAGGGCTCGAACTGAACGTGTCCTTGAGGGAACAGTTGTTCCCAGTCACTTAAACCTTTGTTCTTCTGTAGTGCTGGGCTTCACATTCGAAAGAGACTCAGCAGATGGTAGAAACGGGCTGTCAAACAGAAGCAGATAGTGTCTGGAGAGACTGATTATTTTAACTTTATTTCAAATTGTGCTTATTCTCTTCCCTGATTTGCATTAGGAGGGCAAACTACTCCAGCCAGAGTGGCCATGTGGAGCCCACAGTCCTTCCAAGAGGTAGCAGCCAGAGCAGGCATCATGTAAACAGTTTTACCTGGGTTCCAGCATGGAGCATTTCAAGGCCTTAAGCTCTATGTTGGGTAGGACGTTTTTCCCTATTCCTCTGACTGACCACCTGCTCTTAGAGCAGGTGTCTACCACTGCATACTTTGCATTAACATTCTGCAGCAGTGCATGTGAATTGGAGCTTCTGTTTTAGAAACAGGAACAGAGATCTTTTGGAGCTATGTTGAGCAGATAGGAATATTCGCTTTCTGGTCCCAGAGATGCTGTGAATGCTGCTGCAGCGTTTAACAAGCTCTTCTTTCAAAAGCAGCAAAACCAAAGCCCCTCATGCTAGTTGCAATCTGCAGGCTGAGTCACATGATAAGTACTTTGTGATTGCTAAGAAGAATCTGTTCCCTGGCCTTTCATTTTCCCTTGGGATTTGGTAGTGATGTATATATGTCAGTGCAGGGGGGCAGGATGTGGTAAGCACCGCTGTCCTCCTTGTACAGCTCTTTATGTGCCTCAACCCAAATGTGGAGGAAGATCTGCCCAGGACACAAGAGGAGAGCCATGTTCCACACATTGTCATTTCTGGCCTTCCAGAGAAACTGTCCCTGAAAGTAGCAGTTGTAAAGAGCTTTTGGGTATGGGCTCTTGTGTCTGAAGAGCTGAAAGGACATCATGATCTGTCTCTGCAGAATAGTTAGCTACATACAGTACCTACATCACAGATGACTTCTACCACTAAGCTGGAAGGGTCACATTCACCTCCCTCTCTGTTATGACATCCCATCTCATCGATAATATCACTGCAGTAATGAAGGCTCCTTATTTAAAACAAGACTTCTTGAAAGAGGACAGGAATCCCCTGCTCAGGGGAAGCCAGCAGTGTTGCAGCCACACAAGTGCTCTTGGAGAGGATAGACAGTAAGCTCACAGAAGACTTTTGAATTGTTGAACTGAAGAGAATCAGCTTGTCCCACATTAACCTTTTTTAATCCTGCAGAAAGAAGGTGGTGTCTTCATTGGCTTCTCCTGGCACTGGATAGGATGGGCTTTTCCTCTTTTATTTTTTCTTCTTTTTCTTCTCTCCATCAGCAGGTACATGTGAAAGATGCAGCAGCATAAGCTTTAATGCTGCTTGCTGGAATCAGCATCAGAGATGCCAGCTCTAAGATGTGATGTATGAGAAAGCTTGCTCTGTGACATTGTTTGTGCAGCATCCTGCCCTGTTATACTACCGTTGTCCTAACAGGATGGGATTTGTAAATTGGTATTTTTTTAACCTCTATTATTATCATTCCTAACTGAGGTATGCATTGCATGCCTGCTGAGCAGAGAGTGATGCAGTGGAGCCCAGAATTTCACCCAGCTAGCCTATTAACACTTCCTGCTCCACTTGTAAGGATGGAAAATGTCAGCTAGTCTCTGATGGAAGCAAGACTGTACCTACTCTTCCTATCTTGAAGATGGAGAAAGCCTTAGTTCTTTATTGGCTGAGTTGTTTATCTCTCAGAGGTGCAGGTAACTATTCTGAGTTATGACTTCCTCTTGTGAAGTATGTGTTAACCCGAGCAGCAGTTACTCCTTGGCAGTGGCTGTGAAGAATTAAATGAGGACCAGTGTTGCAGAGTTATTCAGCACAGTCCATGACAGATTAGGCAGCTGTGAGCAGTGTGAAGGAGAAAATGCCCGTGCTTTCCAGCATCACCCCTTTTGGCCCACACCTCCTTGCCTCTTGAAGGTGCCCAACTGTAGAGTAGTCTGTCTTGTGTATCCTGTCTGCAGGGCTGGTGTCTGCAGAGTGCAGAACAGCTTGTATAGCTGGCACTGTGTGCATGTAACTTTGAGGACAGGGTCAGCAGAACTCAAATTGCCAGCTAGCAGCCTGCATGGTGCCTGCTTTTTACTTTATTTTTTCTTTTCCCCCTCTTTTTCTCTTTTATACAATTGTAATCTTTCAGGAGGTAAACCATCAGCACCAGCTTCTGTTGTCACAAAATGCATTTTAGGTGTGTGACTTCAGACAAACAAGCAATAATAAGGAATAGTTTACTTCTGGATCACCAGGCTGCGAGGAAGCTGTCCAGCACGTTCCAACTGCCTGCAGCCTCATTGGAGAGAACACACACACTCTGGCTGCTCTGTGGCTTGCATTAGCCCTGGTTGTCAGCACTGACACCTCATCATGAAGCATGTTGCCCTGACACTGACTGCAAAGCTTATGCAGTCAGGCTTGGGCACCCATCTCTGTGGCACCCATCACAGTGACCTCATCTCTTTTCTTACACCAGAGTCTCTTAAAATGTTTCTGGGCCCTGAACAGGTCTCTTACAAAGCAGCATGGCTAACACTTTTTTCCTTAAGTGTCCACTCTAAACACAGCCAGCTGACATGTACAGGGCACATCTATCAGCTTCTCTAGTTCTTTGTACTGAGGTGGCTGTCAGAAACACCAAGGGATAGCAGCTCAGGCCTTTCCTGGATTCTTGGTCTGCATGGGAAAAGAGGCTTGTGCATGAAACTGGAGTAAAAGGCTATTTAGAACTAGCTACGTGCTTGCTAAACCCCAGTGTTTCCAAGGGTGCGGATGCCGTTGGCACTCACTACGTCCCACCCCTGGGTGGTATAAAGCTGAATCTAGGTTGCACCTAGTAACTACTCATAGGTTTTCTGCCTGGGGGTACTTTTCTGCAGGGGGCCATTTTCTGACAGCTGCTGCTGAACATGAATACAAACATGGTCAGCAAACTGCTTGTTTTATAGTGATGTAACAAAGTTTTATTGTGATTGGATTTTATCATGATTTCTGACTTTCTTATAGGAGCAGTTCTTGCTCTTTTAAAACACTTTTTACACAGTGCTAGTTTCCTGAAGAGATCAAAGATGTTTTTAATTCACTTTAAATCTTTCTATGTCGAATTCATTTAAATGTCTGTTATAAGCTATTTTTGTGGTGGTTGCAGGTTGATCGAATGCAACTAAGAAAATGCATGTGAATTGCTGCCCCTCTAAAGCAGTGCAGACAAGGGGCTGTAGTAGACTTGTTGGAGAGGTATTGATGTATTATGTGTAACAGAGCATTGGTATATTTTGCCAGTACAACTAAAGAGACTTGAATAATTCCTGTTTGCACTTAATGCTATTGTTTATATTGCATGTCACTACATTTCTATGCAAAACAAATAACCTTTTTTTGGTTTTGGGAGGAGGGGCAGCCAGATATTTGATTAAGTATAAAGATCTTTGCGAGATGATCTATTTTCGTATTTATGAAGGAGTTTTACGTCTTAATATTTTGCAGACTGTAAATAGCTCAACTTGTAATTAAAGGCTTAGGAAGAAGTTTGTAGCCTGTGTATAATAGTAAGTTAACACTGCCAGAAAAAAGAATCTTTGCAACACGACTTTTCTAATATTGCGGATATTTATGACTATGTAAAGAAAGCACGTCTTGTTTTTATGTTGATTGACTTTTTTGAACTCTAGGAATGGTGTATGGTTCGTTGGAGCTGCAATAAGAAGTAACCAAAGATGAATCCAGTTAAATATTTTCATAATTTTTTTTCTTGGTCAGGTTTTGTAAACTTTCCCAACTTGCTTTCAAAATAAAAATGAAATCAAGGCCCGAGTCTTGTGATTGAGATGACAAGTTTAGGTTAAAAAAGCTGCTTTGAATACTTAAGCTATGAAGGACATTAATACCTGGCTTGAGGTTGTATTTGCTATTGTTCAGGGCTGAACTATAAACAGGGGGAACTCATCCTTAGCGTTGTTTCTCTCCCGCATCTTACTGCAGTGTTACACTATTAAATCCATGAGACTCAAGGATTACTTTTTTTTCCTCTCTGTGTTATAGCACTCTTCAGAGTGGGCCATAGCTTGTGGCTGTGGATTTTGATAGCGCTCAACCTGCAGGAAGCTTGCCATTGCAGCTGCTCTGTTCTAGCCCTTAATGGCTTCAGCAGCACAGGGAGCTGTGCCTTTTAAGACCACATCTGGCTTTTAAGTCCCACTGCATCTCCCCTTACTTCTCTGAGAAGCCTGAAGACTGTCTGTGGCTTGGTTCTGCATGCAGTTACCCTGCCCTAAAACTAGCTGGGCCATAGAAGCAAAGGTCTCACCTACATATGCTATAACCAAGACTAAGGTCAAGTACAGCTATGAAGTAGAACGGCTCTCCCAAGTGCGTGTTCCAAACCAACCGTGTCTCTTTTTGTAAAAGACAGTGCTTTTTTTCCTTCCTGACTTGTGTAGGATAGGAAATAATTGTAAGGGTTATAGGGAGTTACCCTACCAGCAGTGGCTGAAAGCAGTAACACCTGACTAAAGGCATGTTTTATGAATGCTCTGCCTGAAGAGCCTGCTTTCATCTGGCAGAAGCATCACATCTTTCTCCATGACTGTTCATAGCCTTTCTCTCAAGCTGGGTGTATGAGTCAACAGCTGGGAGCTTTCAGCTGTGTTTTTGTAGGTAAGACTTTGACCTTTAGCATATGCTCATTTTGAAGAGGTCTGTCCCACCCTAAGCCACTTGGTTAAATGGCAGCATGTGAAGTATGAAGCAAAGACGTGGGAGGAGGCTGGAGCTCTAACATGCCAAGTTTAAGTGGGAAGCTTTGGCCTCTGTCTCCTTGTTATTGAGTGATTACCCCCCTCATCTTCTGCAAGAAGTAAAACCCATGGTAAGGTAGCTAGCATATGGTCTTTCCAGAAGGGCAATGCTAGCTTGTTTTTGCAAAACCCACTTTGAGTGCAGGACACTAAGCTGAAACTCCCAGCCCTGGGTGCAGCTGAGGAGGTGTGCTTTTCCTCCTCTTCCTCACAGCCCAGCAGGCCACTAAGCAACAACAGGGGGAACTCTGAGTGAGAGCATTTTAATGTTAAAACAAGAGTAAGAAACTTGCTCCATTTGTTGTCAGTTCTTGATGAAATTTGAAAGGGAGAAAAGCCCCCACTTCAATGAGGAGTCCTCTAGCTCTACCCACTGCCCCAGGCCACCTTCATCTTCTGGCTGTGAGCTTTGGAAGATCTGGAAAATAAGCTCTTCACTATTTGAAGGGGCACCGACTTCCCACTGAGGTACAGCTTATTGTGGCAGTCTGGCAACCAGGGCCCTGCACCAGCGTCTGTGCTCTTTTCTTTCTTGAGCATCCAGACATAAGCCATGATGTAGCCAGTCATGAATGCATCAAAGCCAGCTCGGTGTGTGCCCCCCTGCGAAGGCAGACCATGGGTTTCCTTTAACTTTTCTGCAGCACACACTGCTTCAGTCTCAGGGATGTCGGAGTGATTGACTGAGCCAATCCCAGTGGGAACGTCTGACTTCCCCTCCGCCTGGTCACTGTCAGAGGCATTTTGCTTGGCAGAAGGGCTCATAACTGCTGCTGCCTGGGCAGTAGTTCCTTCTGTGCTCTCCAGATCCTCTTCCCGTTGTGCACTGGTATCTGAGCTGACCTCTGCTTCCATGTCCGTGTTCTCCTCCAGTGACCTGCCCTCACAGTTGGGTGTGATCTCTGCCAGCACTGTGGCAGCTGGAGGCTCACAGCAGCCCCGTTTTTGTGGTGGTCCCTCCTCCCCGTTCTGAACTACCTCCACTTCTTTCCCTGAGCTTTCCTGTTCCTTTGCAGGCTCTCCTATGTTCTTCCGACGCCTCCATTTCTGCTTCCGTTTCTTCCGCTTCTTCTCACAAAGCTTGTCGTCCTCATCAATTATGAGGTCTATGTTATGAGAATGTGGACACTTCACCCCTTTTGGACACCAGCCATAAGCCTGGGGAGAGAAAGAAAGAAGTCTGTACCTATCAGCGTGATGGCTAGAGCATCCTGTCACCATAACATGGAGCAGAGCTAATTATTCCCCTCTACTGAGGGCTTGTGAGGCTGTATCAGGAGTGCTATGTTGTTACAGCTTCACAACACAAATGAAAGGCACTGACAAACTGCAGTGAGTGCAGCAGGCAGCTGTCAACATGCAGCACACAACATAGGCTAAGGAAAGTGGGTTGGTTCTACCTGGAGGAGACAAGGGGAAGGGAATGTGGATATCTAGCTACAGATGGAAGGTATAGAGAAGATGGAGATAAACCCTTCTGAGGGGAGCACAGGGAGATGTGATGTGGTTAAGAGACAGCGGAAATTCTGACTATGTTTCAGTAAGTGGTCATGCACTGGAATGGGGTCCAGGGAAGGGTAGGGGGGTGTGCAGGCTCTGTCCTTGGCCACTTTCAAAATTCTCTAAACAAGGCTCTGAGCAACACTGAGTTGGTGGTCAGGTAAGAAACTTCCAGAGATCTCCTCAACCTATGGTGTTTTGTGACAGTGACATGTAATATCTGGAAGAGCACCTTTTCTCCTTGAAGCACCTGAAACCAGTTATGATCTGATCGGATGGGCTCTCTGTATACTGCTGTAGCAGCACCAGGACTCAAGATGCTGTGGATCACACGGTGTCAGAAGCTGCACACAGGTAACCTGGTTTTTTATGCCTAACCGAGGAGGGAAGAGACGGCATTCCTTTCTCAGAGGCCAAACCAAACTAATGCAGAACTTGCTGCCCTCCCAAGACAGCAGTGGGTACCACTACTAATACCATCCCACTGCTCAGGGCCATATAATCTCTTTCTCAATCCTTCTGTCTAATGCAGCCTTGTGGAATTCAGTGCCTTTGAACAGAGCATGCTATTGCCCTCTCCATCATGAAACCACCTGAAGCTTGCAAATCTTTCTTGTACTGTGAAGCAAGGAGGGGAAGTTTACAGGCACCTTCCTACCACTTGCTCTTTCCATGGACCCCGGAAAGAAGCAAGGATTCAAGTTACTTACCGAAAATTTCTCACAGATGGGCACCTTATCTCCCCCTCCCACACTGTGGTTTTCTTCTTCTGGTGAGCAGTGGCGATAGTCAATGTAAATGGACATGTTGGCAGGGTAGTTGCAGAACTCAATGGTGAGGTGCTGACCGCTGGAGTTCTTCAGCTTGCAGTTCTCTCGCTTGCTGTAACAAGTGTACACGGTTACTGCAGGTAACTCACTGAAAGTACCTAGCATGCAGCTGGTGCAAATACCCTGCTCTCCACCAAATCACAACTCCATGGGTTTTGTGCTCATGAGCTCTAGCCCCAGCTTGACAGCTTCCTGGGAAGAAACACAGTCCTTGGAGCACGGATTCAGTAAGTAGTTGTGTCCGCACTGATTCAAGAGTTGGTTTCTCTTATGCCAACATGCAGAAAGAGACAACATTATCTCTGGTGAGGGTACATGAGGAGGACACATGCTTTGATTTTAAGTAGTAAGGGCACTAAGATATGCATTAGTCTTCAGGAGCCACCACCCAGACAGGTGAAGCCTGAGCAATACAATCAAGAACCATAGAATAGTTAGGGTTGGAAAGGACCTTAAGATCATCCAGCTCCAACCCCCCTGCCATGGGCAGGGACACCTCAC
>JANRGW010030502.1:9692-20492 GCA_024733675.1 Psilopsiagon aymara | reverse complement strand
CAAATTCTGCTCTCTTGAAGTCCAGGGCAGTGAGCTTGCTGCACGCTCTTCTCACTGTCCTGAGGATCTCAAATTCAGCCATTTCATGATCGCTGCAATCAAGGCTGCCCTGGAGCGTCACATTTCCAACCAGCCCTTCCCTGTTGGTGAGCACTTGGTCAAACATGACACCTCTCCTTGTCGGCTCTTATATTACTTGAAGAACGGAGCTGTCTTCCACACCATCAAGGATCCTCCTGTATTGCTTGTGCCGGGCTGTACCATCCCTCCAACAGATATCAGGGTCTAGTGAATTACAGTAATTGAAATTGATATAAAGATAATTTTTATACTTACGAAATTTCAATAATCAGGTATTCTAAAAAATACCCTAAACACAAAACCTGTTATATTTGAGTTTCTTTTAAAGTCCTGTCACTTTTAACTAGGGGTTGGTAAGAAATCCGTACCTCTTCACCTTACAATCCAGTTTCAGCAAGAGTGTTCATCTCCTACGTAGCATTCATTTTGGCAAGCAGAATGAAAATGCTGTGAAAAGATTGTAAACACCCTTATTTCCACTTCATTTTTGAACATATTGCAAATGAAAAAGAGGCTTCATCACACCATCTAGGAAATGGACCAAAATCTGGGAATTAAATTCTTCAGGTTCAGTGCCTTCTTCCAATATGCCGCAGTGTTTCTCACAAAGTATTAACAGATGTTGGACTTTCTGATGATCATTCTTCTGGGTGGTAGATACGGCTATATAGTATTAATATGTAACTGAAAAGGTAGGGTTCTTTATACTAATATGGGATATTGAAGTGAGTCATAACTCCATAAGGCCTTTATTCCTCACACTTTTGAAAACGCCTGCAGTGAGCCACTCAGGTTGTTCTGTTCTGATGCACATTTTCTGACAAAAATGGCTCAGTATTTCAGGAAAAAGGACAGTTTGTTTGGCTTCAGATGCACGGATTGACACTTATTGTGAATGGCTTTCCACTTGATGTCTGATTAGTGGCAGGAACCCTGGAGGGTTGGAAATAGAATGAGCTGCATTTCAGGTCAGGGTGAACTTCCTGCTCCTTCCCTGCAATAAGTGACTGTAGCTTCGCATTTTCAATGCATCTGAAATGAAAATCTGTGTTTTAACCCTTTCTTCAAATAACTCCTGAAGTCTGGTGGGTTTTTAACATGGTCAAGGTGAATGAAGAAAAGCGTATTTGTATGATATTTATTATGCTGGGCATAGAATGAACTACTGATAAGAGCAGCAGTTTTGAAACAGTTTTATTTGCCTTGCCAACAGTCCTGTTAGGGAAGGGGAGAAATTTCAGAGCTTAAACTAAATTAAAACAGTCTTCACCTTGGAAAGGAAGTGGAATTTAAAAATAAAAAACTAAAGAGTACATTTTCATAGTGAGAGATGTAATTATACATAGCTGAGAGATGAGGGAGGCAACATCTGTCATTTAGGTGGACAAGAGGAACAGTGAGTTTGCTTACCTGTTAATTGCATTAAATCCTTAATTTACATCCTTAATGCAGCAGAACTTCCCAAGCACACATCTTGCAGATACAGCAGAACTTATGTTTTTCCAATTATCAGTAGACATTTTAATTTCCATAACAGATCAGATCTAATATATGAATTTGGTATGAATATAACCTTATTCTATGATGTCAGTTTACTCAACTGCAAAGTTTAAATATAAAGAGTAGTTTACATAAGGAGCCTGCAGATGAACTCTTATTTAATGCTGGTACTTAGTAGACAAGAATGTTCCTTGCAGAAGAAAGTGGTGGCTGTCTTGCCAATGCCTGTCCAGGAGGAGGTGGATAATTAACTACATTGTTAACTAAGTCATTAATGCAAGTAGAAAGATGTTGCTGTGGCTGTTGAATATACATGGTGCAAAGGAACACTGTGCTGTTAGGATATGACAGCTGTGGTAGGTTTTGCAGGGGCTCTAAGGGAAATGAAGCAAAACATAAGTGTATTACAAAAGCAAAGCTTTCAGTGGTGCCAAAACTTAAAATCAGATGAACACTTGAATCTGATTAATCTTTAATGAAAATATTCGTGCGCATGAGGACATCTGTAGTTCAAAATTGAAGTTTTGAACATGCGTGCAGAAGCTTTCAGCTTTGACTTGGGTCATAAATCTGTAATCTTTATTTTCCTAAGCAGCATTGTTCTCAGTTCTGTTGTGTAGTTCGTTTTTCTAGTTGTGGTCATTATGCAAAGAATACACTGAGTTTGCATAGTACAAGGTGAAAATATTTTAGAGGATAAGTGGACATGCCATGAAAATCTTGTCTGTAGTGAGTTGTATAATGCTGAGGCGGTGTGAGCTTGCTAGAGCCATGCTCCATCTGGATGGCTCATAATGTATTTTCTCTTCAGCCTCTTTAGGTGCATACTGAAGAACACATATTTACTATATTGCATATGTGGACTGAAGTGTTTGATTTTTGAGGGTGGACTTCACAAATAATTTCATTTCCACGGTTTCTAGTGAATAATTTTTGTTTGAGAGGGAAAATGTTCTTCTTTATGCTTGAGCATCAAAAAGCTTGGAAGTCTTTCCATCTTTCTTTTATTTCTGTGGATTATGGCTGTACTTCCTTATTCTTGTAGACCCGTGGAGGAACTAAGCTTTGCAAAGAGTGATCTAAGATTTAATGAGACCTTTGACTAAAATCTTTGTCTTAAACCAACAAAGACAAACCCTTAATGCAATTATAGCATAGCTATTTTTTACCTAATGTTCTAGAAGAGCCAGTGGTAATTAAATGTGTTCTGCCAAACTGTAGTTTCCAACACAAGTATGAGATTTTTACATAACCTGATAAATGGCTATTTTTCCTTTTGAACAAGCCATCAAAAACATTTTCCGTCTTTCTGCGAAAGACTTCCCAGCCAAATTAGAGCAAAGCCAAACAGATCATATGCTTAGCAATGTATTAGTAGAAACTATTTTAACAGTTGCAGATTTAAATTTTATTTCCTTGTCCTGAAGCCAGTTACTATTGTTGAGTAATTTGGAGCTTTTCTCCTCTGATTGAAGTTTAAGTTATCGGTATGTAGTGGTTGTAGTATAGAGCCGTGAGCATTCATTTTCATGACAGTTGGGTTTGTTTGTCAATTTTTCTCTTTCAAGTGAGTGGCATTTTCCACAGTGACTCACTTTGGGGAAAGAAAAATACTATTAACAAGAAAAGAATGTGGCACCTAGGAACAGACATCCTGGTGAAAAGAATGGATTTCCATTATTGAAAAATAAATTTCTGTATGACATGGAAATTCAATTATTATCCTTACAGGAAAGTGTGAATTTTTTCTTGCTTCTCAGTAATTTGATTTTTATTTGGATGTCGAATTTGTAGCAAGTCCAGAGCTGAGCTGCTGCCAGCCTGTGTCAGTCCATGTCTTGCTGATGGCTGTGTCACGAGTAGGGGATATGGCTCAAACCTAAGTGATGAGCTGATGCTCAGCTGCTGACTGGGAGGGCTCAGCTGTGTTAGGACAGGCTCAACAGAAACCTTCACGCTGATCATTCTACACCTCCTTTAGCGTGGGTGAGGGGCTGGAGCAAGTGGGAGGAAACAGCATTTTGCTGGTGTCTGCAGTGCAAAGGATGCTTTGCTGATGGCAGTGTGATGTGATGGCATTCCTGAAGGCATGAACAAGGGAAGGTCTTTGAGACTTAGAAGAGCAGCTTTAAAGTTCTAGTGGTGTTGTAGTTCTGGTGGTCTATGAAGGGCAGGTTTGTAGAAGGAGGCAGTGTTTTTCATTAGAGCAGTTACAGCAGCTGGAATAGTACAGAGATGTATGGAAAGTGTAGCATCGTACGTATGCTGCCCAAACCATCTTCATGTCTTAGCTTCTAAGAAATCAACCTTATGAGAGGGTTTAAGGACTTTGCTGTTGGCACCCAAAATAAGATTTCTCTAATAATTTGACTGGGAGCAGTACTGGGAGTCTGAATGTAAATTCTATTACCAGCACTACAGATGCAATAAGGTTTTATTAAGCTAAACTTTCATCAACAAATATTTGGGTTTACTAAGACTAAGCATTTTAAACTCAGAGCTATATCTCTTTCACCATGGAATGCAAGGGAAGGACTAGATAGATGAGAGGCTTGAGAGGAAGGCACAGAAATACATCCCTTCTTGCATGAGTTTCCTATATTGTCTTCTGGTCTTTTCCATCTTCTGTTTCTGTCCTGTGCGATAGAGAGAATGGGCATGATGTGGAGCTGGAACAGCAGAATAGATGTAGGGAGGAAGATGACTCCCTGGTATCTCTAACTCAGGTATGATTTGGCTGGCTGAGGTGAAAGCTCTTGCCAGCATGTAGGTAACTGTTGTGGACATAAAAACATTCCTGATGTGAATGTATATGTAAGAAGTTGACGGTAAACAAGCTTCCTTTGTTGGAGCATCATTAGGGGCTTGCTTATGCAAACTAGAGAGCTTGTTGGGCTGACAAGCTCTTGCACATTACTTTTATTTAATATGTTAAGTAAGCGCTTTCATGTTTGGCATTTCTAGATCGGTCTCTGGATAGTCTTTCTTCCTTTGTGCCAAGAATCGCCCTTTTCCCGCTCATTTTGGAGCATTTTGTGAGGTTTGGAGTAGTCTGTTATCAGGGGAACTGCTGCAATTCAGCAGGCAGATTTTCCTTGGCCAAGATCCAAACCTTGCCTTCCTTTTGTGGATATTACTAATGACAGAGTTGTCACTCTTCTGCTGAGCAGTGTGGGTAATAAATTGGAAACTAGGTTTTCATAAGAGAATTGTGGTCAGGAACAGGACAAGGTTTTCTGTCTAAATGAAGAATTTCAGAATGATTCTAACTCTGGAACAGTTCCCTGTGATTGTTAAAAGACTAAATTTTTAGCATTCCTGCTAGTATTTTGCATTTTTGCTCAGCGTTATGAGAACCTGTAACTGATATACGTGCAGACCTGTAGTCTCTGACTGAGCTAAGAACTATCCCACTGGTCTCAGGTCACACAAACCCCGTGCATTATTGAGCTGATGTTATGCTGCAGCTGACATTCAAAATCAGTTTAAGCCCATTTGTTTCTGCCATGCACATACATGAGTCTTCTGTATTAAGCAGTTATTGTAGGAGTTCAAGTTTTAACATGTTTCTGGGGCAACATATAAGTCTTTAGGGTGCTTGAGGGTGAAAGGCTTTTCTCACTAGGTTTCTCAGGTCACATTTAGCTGGCCATTAATAATAAGGTGTTGAAGACTGGCTTCCCAGATTTATTTTGCACTTCACATCTTGTGAAGAAAATACTTAAAATTTGCACATGTTTATCAGAAACCCTGTTCATAGAACACATGGTGATTATAATGGGATACAGAGGGCTGTCAAGAGGATGTTCTGCATCAGGTCTTTATTCTTCCCACCTGTAATTGCTGTCCTGTGTCATTCCTGTCTACAGCTGCCTGTCTACACATGTGAGATATCCTAATGACTGCTCACAGTTAGTGCTGTGGCTGATGGGTTTTAGGAAGGGGCAGGAGGCGCATCTTACATATCTGTGTGCTTTTTATTTTCTCTGGGGTTTTTACTTTCTTTTCCTCCTCTTCTTTTAACAAGGTTTTTTATTAGAGAAATCCAACCATTAGAAACCCTGGGATGTCTGTCACATAGCTAGGTATGAACCCGTGGGAAAAGGTGAATCTATGAATTCTTCTGAGCCCTTTAAAACATTTGGTTTTCAGCATATCTGAATTAGGGTTTAAATGAGCTAGGGCTTTACAGGCATGAAATAGCTCGTTTGCAACTGGTTCTTACTGTACCAGTCATGTAATATCTGTCTAAATTCGTTGCTTTGTGAATTGAAATAAAAAAAAGAGAAGTGGGGAAAAGGATTAGACAGTAGGATGTAAGAGAAGTGAATCATTTGCTGAGAACCATCTTAGCTATTTTTCCTCAGTATTCTCAAGGAAAACCCTGTATTATAGTTATCAGCCTAGCCGACTTGTATTTTGGACTGGCAAAGGAACATGTCATTTCTTTAAACAGAAATTTAACTAAAGGCTGCCTGCCTGAAGGCTTGTCTTTTCTCCAACTGCGTAAGCTGGTCTTACATTACTCTTTGAATATTTGCTTTTGAAGTTTTTGTGTAAACATATTGGAAGCTGTGCAGTTCTTTTCAAGAAAGAGAACAGACCCTGAGGATTGCCATTAAACATAAATGACAATGGCAAATTACAGGGTATGCGGTGTAAAAGCCTTCCTGTTGCTCTGCGTGGAAGAGCATGGAAGAGTACACGTATTTATGGCTTTAAAAATGGGTATGATGCTAGTTCTGGGGTGTGTTTATGCACTGAGACATCGTGTGCTCATGCAGCATCCTACTAGCATCAGTGGAAATCTTTTGAGATGAGCCTAAGCTATTAACTCTGTAGCTGTAGCAAAGGTACTGAATGCTGGTAGGGAAAAAGGAGCACTTCTTGACAATGCTCTTTGATTTATAGTGATGGAGGAAATACAGGGGCATTTCATTTTTCCCAGTTTATCAGGTGGAATAGATATATTTTCAAAAACCTTTGAAAATAATCAGAAAACCACAATTAGAACAAATGCAAAATCACAGTATTAAAGCATTTGAAGAAAGAAGGTGGTGCAGCTTTCCAGTCAGAAACCAGGTATGTCGTGTGGTACAACATGCATGGAGCACCTTGATGCCTGGTGGGAACACTGTGATAAAATGTCTCCAGCCGCCTGTGTTCCTGAGACTGTACATCTTTCAGATAAGGGCTTAGAGCTTAAGATGCAGTTTCAGAATTTCTTGATATCTGGGTACTTAAATAATAGTATGAGGAACTTGTATTTCTATAGTCAGCTGCGAACATTTAGGTCTTTTGTGTTAAGTGGTGTTTCTTACAGAGAAGAGTGGGAAAGGGAACAAAATAAGTTTAAAGAAAACAGTTCCACTAAAAAGACGTAATTATTCCATTTTCCAAATACATTGTTTGGAACCCCACTGGATATCTGTAGCGCAAGGTCAAGCAAGGTACAATGACGTGCGTGACAAATTGCCTATACAGGAAACTGTTCTTTTAGAATTTTTGGGGTTCTAAAATACAATAACTGCTTTAAAAACATGGCTGGGAAGTAGAACAGTAATAGGCAATTTTTGAAACGTAATGAGTTAACACCAAATTGCTTAAAGGGTACTTGCTAGCATACATTAGTGGGCTATTTGTGGTCTTGTGGTGGGTGGCAATCAGGCTTAGCAGCTGGAATGCCTGTGACAGCCTCTGATCAGTGGGATTTATCATCGTGCTTTTGAGACCTAATGCCTACCTCAAAAATGATTTGTGCAGTCTAATCAGAAGCAATCCATGTGCTAAGTAATGGAATAAAGATTCCTTTGGGTTGGAAGGGCTCTCTTTGGAAAAAAAGTAGTTGTTGTAAATCTGAAAGTACAGTTCTAAAACCACATGTATTCTCTTAATCCAGAGAATTTGCTAGGAAGCTCTATGGCCTGGTGTGGAATATATACTAAGATCTGGCCAGAGGGATTGTTCCCACACGTGGCTTTCAAACAGCTGATAAGTGGAAGTGAAGCAGCTGCTTGCGAATTTATCACGTCAGTCTCCTGGAGGAAAAAGTAAATCCAAATAATTCTGTTCTGGCAACAGAAACAGAGCGGTTCCTGCTCATGGTGAGCCACTGTGTGTGTTGGTGTGGGCACATGAAGGGCTTGGTTCAAACGTGTATTTCCATACAATAAAATAAGTTATCCCTGAATTTCCACAATGATCTGGTTGTTGAGCCTCAAGAAAATGAATTAACAGCATTAAATGTGGAGCATCTTAATTGGAATGAAAAAAACCCCCTACCCAAACAGGTTCATTATGAGAATAATGGCAAATCTGAGCAGTACTCTAAGCAGACACAGTCCCATCCTTAACAAAATAGTGGACTCCATTGCTACAAAGGCTGACCTTAGTTGAGATTATCCATGAGTTTTCCTGTTGCCAGATATTTTGTAGAACGAGTCAAATGACTGTAGTCTAAAAGCTATGGGGACAACTTTTGTTCAACTTCTTTAAATTATCCGGCTTGTGTCCAAGAAGCAAGTGGAGACAAAGGGTTCTTCCACTGACATTTTCAGAAGCAGTATTAGTCTTCCAGGGTCTCTCTCAAACAATCCGGAGCATCTGCTCCCAAAATCAAACCTAACATCTGCACGCTGCAGCTTATCGAGGTAGGCCTGCTGCTTTAACTCACCTCAGTAGTGGATTGGTGGTCATTAAGAGGAGTTTGTCAACATGTTTAAACATGATCTGACTTTGTTATGTAGTCCTTTCCAACCCTAACTACTCCATGATTCTATGATTTTAGGCGTTTTCATTTTTTTTCTCCTCTCAACTTTCTCTTCTGTAATTAATTTTGGGGATTTTGTGTGCTGTTATTTATATTAAAAATCAAATTAGGGATTTGCTGTACAACACGGTGGTATTTGTTACTTCTAGGACAGGGTCACTGCAACCTGGGGAGATGGACAGGAGCTATAGAGCCTCTGATTTTGTAACAGTTGTCCTTGGACAGGAATGACATGTAATCTAGGTTAGAGAACTGCTTATTATGTAAAGGTTTTATGCAACTGAAAGTGCAGCATTTTACATTTTTGCAATTAAGTTGTCCTGAAATACTCTTAGCATAGATGGAAAATGTGCTCATTAGCCATGTTCCTATTCTTGCCCAATGTTCTGTTTAATTTGTCCGTAAACTTTTAACTTGCAGTGGCTGCTGTCACTATGTTTTTTTGTTAAAATTACTGTATTGGTAAGAATTGCTTATTAATGAAGATTTATATAAAATTTCCCTGTTTTGAAATGTATTTACTTTCCTATCCTGACTTCTAAAACACAGTGAAGCTTTGCAAAAGTTGTTGTACTGTTTCCCAAACAATTTTTAGCTGCTGTACCAGTCACAAAACAAAGTTTTGGTGACAGCTCTTGCTGCAATCAAGTGATTTAATTGCAGCATTAAAATGAACAAATGCAGGGGAAAAACTACAGTGTGGCTGGTCTGAGTGCATTTGCCATTTGTACTAGTGCTGCTTCATGAATTGAAAATACATTATGTTTAATCTGGTCTCTCCTGGGACTGTGTAAGCTTACTAAGTAAGTGCCTCAATTGCTGTGAAAAAAAACAAATTCTAGCCTGTAAGAGTGGAAGACTCTTCTTCCACTGTTTTTCTGCTCCCTTAGTGCATTCCATCTATTTATAAAAAGTCTCTGAGAAATGAAGGTTTAGGTAAACTTACTCTGAGCAACATACAGAGACTAAAATTTAATAATTACTTTCTAGATCAGTCGTCTGAAATGTTTTAAACATAGTGCCATGCAGCTTGTCGAGTCAGGTTAGTGATTTGCCACGTAATTTGTAGCTACTTGTGGAATTTTTGTTCCTGCTAAATAGAAAACGTTTATCTTTGCCATTTGGCATTTTAGTATTTTCAGTGGAAGAAGAAAAAATAACCTTGTGCGCTTTTGCAGTCTGTGTATTGGAAAATAATGTGTTCCCAATCACTGTTGCAGTGTTTCTTTTCCTGCCTTTTTAATAGCATCTTCCCCCCCCCCGCCCCCAGCTCTGTGTTTTTCACTCTCTCTCCCTACCACAAGCACCACCGGTCTCTTAAAACTCATGGCATGCTCTGAAATTTGAAGTCACTTTTTAAGTCATTTCAGCATCTTACTGGTACATCAAGAGCTGATGTACTCGCAATTTGCAGTAGTCAGTCCATGAAGCATATAAGCTGTGTAAAAGTTTGCTTCATCATATATAGAGAGTTCTCCAGTTAATTAATTTTAAATTAAATTTTCACTGTGGTTTGGCACACACTTGAAACAAGCAGAAGGCAACTGCTAAAGATGGAAACCTGAAATTCTTGCGATTATTGCACCTTATGTAGCAATTAATCCCCTTGTTATGTAGAACTGACATTTTCGCTGTCGCTCCTGCCTCCCTAGGAGGCAGACTTTGAAAAGAAATAGATTAAAATTTATAGTTCAGTCTGGTTAGTGTGGGTGTCATGCTAGACATAATTCCTTACGAAGTGTGGTGTCCGTTATGGAAATTGTCATTGTATCCTTTCTCAAGCGTAGGAAGGGATCTTATAATTTCCCAGAATGCCAAATGCTTTTAACTAGAATTGAATGCGGTCCACTATCCATAAATTATAATCATGCGTGCATGTGGGTGTCTTATCATTAAAGTCTTATGTCTGTGTGAGAAGTGTGGGAGGTAATAAAAGCCTGGGATGCAGTAGGTGATATATTGTACATTTTCATCTTAAAATTTGCTCTGAGTGCATTTTGGGGCCTTTTAATTCACATCTTCCTCAAAGAAATTGATGCTGTGTTTGCTTAAAGGGGTATTAATTAGGCAGTACTGTGTTTTGTTTTTTTTTCTTTTGGGCTTGTACCAAGTGGTGATTAAAAACAAGTTAATGAGGTCCATAGACTCTGCTTGAGTATGCAAGGCATGTTTATGCAATTTCATACTGGTTGTAAGCATTTGACGTGGAACTTGAGGGTTTTACAGCATTAACTACATCAGGACATTCCTTATTGTGGAGGCAGGTGTCTCTGTAGCTACTTATGCTTTTCTTCAATGCATAAACTGAAGAAAGAGAAGCTTGTCTTAGCCTCTGCTTATCACGATACCACAGACTGGTTTGAAAGGGACCTCAAAGCCCCTCCAGCTCCAACCCCTGCCACGGGCAGGGACCCCTTCCATAGAGCAGGGTGCTCCAAGCCCCTGTGTCC
>JANRGW010030501.1:2094-13422 GCA_024733675.1 Psilopsiagon aymara | reverse complement strand
AGATACTGGAAGGCTGCTGTGAGGTCTCCATGCAGCCTTCTCTTCTCCAGGCTGAACAGCCCAAATTTTCTCAGCCTGTCTTTACTGGTATAATGCAAATGCAAATAAAATAACTGTTCTTTGACCAGATTATTTCACCTGAGAAGGATTTCTGAAACATCTAAACATAATTTTTAATGTGGCTGTACTTACTGTTTCTAAATGTTTGGACATATAGACAGCTGACCAGCTGAGTTACCACAAATCCTGTTACATACCAACATGCATATTTGCTAAAAAGGTTAGAAGAGCTCTTCTTCATGATTTAATAGATTAGCAGTTTGATGCAATCAATCTGAAGCTCACAACCACCTCATTATTGATATCTGAGGAAAACAGCATTAACTATAAGTATGCAATGACATCTAGTAGTTTAGTTTGTGTGCTGTTTTATATCTGAGCCTTTGCAACCTTTCTTGTCCAAAAGCAGCTTACTGCAGTCAGATTTTGCCAGAAAATTATGTACTTCAAAAGCCATGATTTTCAACTAAACTTCCCCCCCAACTGAAAGAGCTTACACAGTGTGATTTTGACACATTTTTCAACAGAAGTTTTCAAAAGGATTAATCTGGAAAAACATTTTATCATCTTTAGTTCCTTATTTACTTACTTGTTTGTTTTTAATTCTACATTATATTTTAAAGTTATATCTATAAATACACAATATTTAATGTTAGGTTTTGACATGTTAAAGCAATGTTGCTTTGACATTCTGGTTTGGGTTGGGTTTTTTTTTTGTTCTTTAAAAAAAAAAGTCTTTATAAAATGCTAACTTTATCTTTCAATTCAGCACGATACATTTTTAAGTGCTGGAATTTCAAAGGAGTTAAAACTTCATACTCCTGCTATTTCTAGTTTTAGCCAATTGAAGATTACCTTACTAGGTGAAATACGGTCTTTTGTTAAATGTGATTTCTTAACAAAAAACTAGGGAACCCAGGTGGTGCTTGAATTTTGAGCCAAGATTCTAGCCAGACTTTCGCTCACCTTATCTGGACAGCTCTTGCTCAGCAGGAGCGGGAAGACATGTGGATGCACATATGGCGCTTTTGCCTGGGGCCTTCCCTCAAAACCATACATGAAGACATTTTGTTTCCTGTTGTGACCATGGATGTCACATACATTAAAACTTCACGTTCCCCCATCACTCTGTAATACAGGACAACAGAGAATAGCAGTTTGGCTTTTTTCCTCCTCTGCCTCAGAAACTAGTCTGTGCTCATATGTTATACTGAAGCTCATTTGTAACCTAAAGAACAAGAAATCAATACAAGTTTCATATTCTGAGCTCTAACTTAAACCTTCAGTGTTGCCAGATTGGAGCCAAACCACTCAGTTTCTTCTGAAAAAAAAACCACTTGTCACTCCACAGATGTAAGAAATAAGTGTATGCATCATCAGCCTTTGCCCATGTGTTTGTTCTTGCTCCCATGCTCAGATATATACATTCAGTTCTTCAGATGTGGACATGATCATATTGTACAACTGAAATCTACTATTCTTATCTGCTGCTCTTTCAGTATTGTACATGTTGAATGATAAATACAATACTACTATGAGACTGAACGACTACTCCTGCCTTTATCAAAGTGGAGACATCCATTTTTTTGATCTGCTAAGGTTCTGCAATATATTCTTGCTTAACTACTGAAAGAAAATTTTCAGGTAGACACATTGTGATTTAGCAACCCATACCCCCAGTGCCGATTTGTGTTGAAGCAGAGCTCTCCAGGGAAGATGTGATGGCACAACACTGTGTCACCTGGGGCCTTACTCTGGGCAGGATTTGGAAATCCACAGTGGAACTAAGAAGGAAGCAGTAATAAACATGTCTGTTGCAGCTGACAGTAGCTGAATATGAGGCTAAAGGTCAGCAGCACTTCGGCAGACATTATTAACGCTAATTATGGGGCACTCGTAAGTGCAGGCTTTCTCCATACAGTAAGACAGAGGGAGGAATTGTGGAAAATAAGGAGAGGCACAGTGCTCATTCCCTGAAAGCTAGGGATCTACATGCCAAAACAATCGTTTGGAAGAACACAGATCTCACTTTAAACATGCTGTAACTAGATAAAAAAAGTCCTCTTTGTGTTAATTTGTTACAGAAGTTAAACCAGAGGGCTTTAGTTACTAGCTGAAGGTTTATCTTAATAACCAAAGGTTTAGTTTTACAGCCAGAGTATCAATGTCCCTGTAACTATAAGCCTGCATAAGAAATCAAATGTATTTGTAGCAAAACATTCAGCAAACTTGTCAATCTTTGCTGTCAAATAGACATCTGGGATCTACTTGAACCTATCTTAATTCTGTGACATGGTTGTATGTGAGAAAAAAAGAAAAGTAAAGACATAAGGGATTTGATAAGTAGATTTTGGCAGAGGATAGTGGGGAGAAACATACTGAAAATGCTTTGACAAAAGCTCTTACTGTGGAGATAGAACTTATTACCAGGAAGGGAGAAAGTATGCTGAAGGAAAATCTGTACAATACTGAAGGAAAAAAATAACCCACTCTGAAATGCAACTGAAGGTAAACAAAACAGTCAGAAAGGTTGGGGCACAGGGCAAAGATGCAAAAAATAACAAAACAATAGGGGCATAGAGAAGTCACAACAAAGAGTGGAAAGGTAAATCATCTATTCTAAAGGGAAAGAAAATGAGGTTACCTTTTGATCACTTTTCTGGTATACCAGACGGAAGGATTAAATGTCTTCTCATTAGATTTGTATTTGCGGTTCAAGTCCTGACCTATTAAAGAGCAGTGGTGATTTCCCACAATCACACCATCTGGATTCAACATGGGTACTATTTTGAAGACAAAATTGTTCCGCAGCTGTTGAGCTTTGCCTGAATCTCCAAGAATGTAATCCAGAAAGCCCTTCATTATCCAGGAACTGTTAGTTTCTCCTGGATGCACCCTCGCAGTTAGTATCACAGCCTTCCTCTCAGTGTCCCTGTCACTTTTAGAAAGGCTGGTGATAGTTAAAGCACACATTGTACTTCCTGCCAGTGAATGGCACAAAATACGAATCTTGCAGAATTTGGATTTCACTGGATCTTTAGAGATGGCCATCAGGCACTCCTGCAGGTTGGAGTAAGTGTAGGGGTAGCAATGGGCAAAGTAGCAGGTGTCCTGGTCATAAGGGAATTGGAACATCCAAGTGAGTGAGAAATACTGACATTGGCCCCACATTGGTTTTGTAATACTTGATATCATTTCCAGTCCTTCACCAGCCAACCTTGTGCCCCTTAACATCAGCTTCTGAGTACAACAGTGTCTGCAAGCCATGCTTATATAGACTGATCCACTTGGTAAAGTCGACAATAGTGAAGTGATATGGCATCCCTGCCTGCGTATTCCTTACTTGGAAGTAGTACCACTGAGTGTGTCTTCTTGTGTAGAGGTCAGTGCGCAGGGTCAGCTGGTACTCAAATTCATTGCTGGTGGGCAGAAAGAAGACAAAGAGTCGTGATGCTGGATAGTGCTGTAGCATGATGCAGTGTCAAATAATGTGGACTGCCATGAACAAGCACTCTGCAGTGAACCACAGATGAGTCAAATTTACACTGTCATAAATCAAAGTCTATGTAGCTGCCAGGAAAAGATGCCTAATTGCGCCACGTGTGTCAATAATGCAACTGCTGCCTCAAATATGATTTCTAGTAATAACTAGGACTTCTAAAAACATTCTTTACACTATGCTTTAAGGGGAGGTGCTTAAGAAAAGGTATTGAGTTTGTGTGGGTGATTATCACCTATAGAAAACATTCAGTGCTATGGAATGGCTATCAAACCGTTTCAAGTGAAGGCTATCTGAAACTACATTTGAAGCTTACTGAAGTAGTGTAGAACAATTTACAAACCCAGGGAAACACATCCTGCTCAGACACTGACAGCAGTCCGCTGATAATAACTACGTTGTAATAAAGGACAAAAAAAGATCAGAAACTTACACTTTGACCACCTTCTGTCAATTCCCACTCTCAAACAGTGCTTCGAAGATCAGTGTATTATCACCTTCCTGATGGAGGACCTGCTTCAGGGGGCGGAGATCTTTCACTTGGGAATACATAAAGCAGGAGGTTTTGTCAGCTAGGGGAAGGAGCAGAACAGATGTCCTAGATTTGAGTCATTTCAAGAAATACCTGCATCATTCTGAAAATTCCTTCTAGCAACAGACAACTGCAACCTCAAAGCTGAACTCTTGACACTTGGGATAGGGCCAGCTCGGGGTACAAGAGCTGAAAACTGAAGGTATTCCAAGCTGAAACAATGTACTGTGATGTCCATGACTGAAGTTAACCAGAGACCCATAGGCATCTTCATTATAGAAGGGCTGTTAACTTTGCTAGCTGGGATACCTACTAGAATAATTACTTTCTGTTTAACTTCACATTGGTGTGGCCAGTACACTAGAGAAAACTGGCTGCCAGATAGTCAAGTCTGTGGAACTCTTTGCTAAAGGGTATCATGGATGCAAAAAGCATGCATGGATTCAGATGAGCACGTGCCTCATAGATATACCACTGGGAGTTTTGAATATACATATATGGCTTCAGAAATGTCCTCAGCTGAAAATAGTGAGAATCTAGGAAGGTGCTTCAGAAAAGTACTGGAAATGTTTGTTCTGTTCCTGCTTTCCCCTGGATATCAATGCAGTCACCTTGGAGGCAGGGTGCTGTGATAGATAGCCCCTTAGTCAAAGAACAGTGTAGCCATTCATGTGTTCTTACATACCTGGGAAATATTTTATTCATTACAGTAATATACCTGGATAGTTTGCATCTTCTTAACATGTATAGCACTGTACAGACACTGGGGAGAAAAGATGAAGAATATGCTGTTTAAGACAAGTACAGACACCACAACAGACGCCAATTGGAAAGTCTTAGTTTTCCATACAGGCCATACCTAGATCTTTTTTCAAATGCGAAGGGAGGCACAGACTATGTGTGCAGTATCAGGCAGGACTGTTTTATTACCCCGGGTTACTGAAAGGAAATATCCCACACATATGTATCTGTTGTGTGCTGTTGAAGAGACAAGGGAAAACCATGCCACATCACAGCGAGACAAATTCAGGAACAAAGACAAAATCAGACACATAGGCACAAAATCATTATTACAAGGCCTCCCAGAGACAACTAGGTCAGTCTTCTGTCAGGGCTAGAACTGGATACAAGTGTGGTGAGGAAGGGCACCTATAAAGATAGCTGCAATAGGCTGGTCACCAGTCCTAGGGAATGAATTCTGAGAGCCTCACAACTGATACCCTATAGCACTAGGGTTGTCTCATGGAATACTAAATGTAGCACATGCACAGACAGCACAAAGTCATTTAGCTTTGCACTGCCTTTGCTTTCAGGTTGCCAGCAAACTTCTTGTGACAGCTATAGGAAGAAAAGCATAGAGTTGGTTTTGTTTCACTGGGATTTATTTTTGGCTGTCAGCAGGTTACAGATGAGAGAAAAACAAAAAATATTTGTCATTCTATGATTTCTTCTCACCAGCTCAGGAATTTCCACAGGAATCTCTCAAGTTTGGTACTATGGGGCAGCACTACCTGTAGCTGAGAAGGCATCTGAGCAACTAGACGGAGCAGAGTTCTGTGGATATTCCCTCATGAATGAGGACCAGTGTCATAACCAACTTTTTGGAAGTATGTGTAGTAGCTTACTTTTAAAATAGTAGGCTAAAATAAGCAAAACACTTTTGAAATTCCCAGCTCATCTCGTGCTTAACTTACACTTGCTAATATTACTGCAACTGCTGACAGTGTTGCTGTGTTTGCTTTCACTGCACCATGTAGAAGTCCTGCTGTCTCCTCTGCCTTCCCGTTCTTTATCCATAAGACATGTTGTTGATCACCCCCCTGCATATCCAACATCACAGCTATCACAGCTGTCCTCTTCAGCTGCTCCATCAGCAGGTAGACATTGGGCACCTGAAGCCAAAGGAGCAGCCAGGGCACACCTGTAAAATCTCCCTAGGAAGGAGAGCAGCAGGGCATAACACATGCTGCTCAGCCTTCAAGCACAGCCTTCCCTACCCAAAGGGGAGAAGGCGGGTGAACTACCGGCCAGAGAGGCAGCCAGAGGTGTGGAAGGAGGCCTCCAGAGTAAGAAGGTCAGCTGGGGCCAAGGGCAAGCCTTGAGCTGGACTTTGGCTGGACCTTTCCCTGCTGGCAGCCGCGGCATCCCAGAAAGCATTACAACCAGCAGAGACCTGAGAACCTGCAGGGAAGGAGGCACAGAGCTCCTCAGGGAGCACTGAGGAGCACTTTAACCATAGCTGCACAATCAGGCAACCAGCTCTGTTCAGAAAAATGACACATTCCGAACGTAACATTTCCAACTGGTGCATTTATTGCTCTGAGCAGAGCAGTGCAGGGTAGAGAGATGGAGATGTGTGCAAATGCTAAACCAGAATGAGTGGCCATCTGTCACACTCATGAAGGCTGAAGTGCAGGAGATGGGAAGGGGATCAGACACCCCTCAGGAGGACAGTGGCTCCAGGGAGAAGTGCTGTGGCATGACAGAGCAGGCCCACTGTGGCAGCCATCCTGAATACACCAGCAAACAGGACCCCAGTGCAAAGTGAGGATGTGTCTGAAGGAGCTTCATCTGCCTCCCACCTGTGGCAGCAAAACAGCAGCCTCCCCTGCAGTCTGAGGTCAGCTGAGGAGCTGGCTGATCACCAGACCCAAATCATACACCCTTTTCCTTCCTGAGTTACAGAAAAGTGAGTGGCGTGAGACCAAACTGTGTGACCTCCCCTCTGGAGAGCACAGACGTGCCTGCTGCCGGTGGAGGGTTCTCCACTCCAACAGAGGTGTCGCCTCAGTGGTCTCTGCTCCTTCCTCAGTTTCCCAGCCAGCAGCCCCAGTGTTAGATGATGGCCATATTCAGCCACAAGGCTTCCTTCTGTGTCCCCACCATTCACCACTTTCAGCTCAGCAGCTCTGTCCTCCTAAGCTTCCTGCTGCAAGACTTTTGCCCCCATTTCTCCCACCGTAACCCCTGCCTAAGCCATCTGTGAGCTGATCCAGATCCTTTTCCGTGCTAAAATTATTCCATGCACACAGGCCAGTTAGGAAGGCACCTGCCCATCACAAGCTGCCTGGCAGCTTTAAGCACTGAGTTTCTCTCAGGGCTTCCTCACGTATTCCTTTCACCTACCTTGTGCCCTTGGGTATGAGTGCAAATATTACAGGCTTACAACGTGTGTACTACCTGGAAGCTTCCAGGCCATGCCTAACTGTGGAATTACTAAGTGAGACTCTCTGAGCAGTTTCATGGCGGGGTGTTCCACACACGTCACTCTCCAACACACACATCACTCTCCAACACACACCTCCTACTTAGATGATGCAACATGAGGGAGAAGCTCTGCAGGAGGCTTCATGGCCTTCAAAACCAAAACTGAAAGCAGAAGCAGCTGCCTGTGACACAACAGGGGCAGTGGCCAGAGCTTAGCTGACAGGGGACCTGGCAGCAGCCACAGACCTGCTCTGCTCACCACGGTGGCACCTTGACCTTCTCCAGCGTGATTTGGCTCCACACCCGGACAGATGGGCAGCCCTTAAGTACCCTCCAGTGGGTCCCCCACCTTTCTAATGCTGCTGCTGTTGGGGAGAGCTGCCAGGAGAAGTGGTGCTGCAGGTGCTGACGTCTGGGAGGGCACAGGCCCATCCCCAGCCACGGGACATTCCTGAGGCAGGCACTCTGGTCTGTGTCTCTGGCTGGTTTCTGTTTGCCAGCAACCCTTAGCTTGTCAGCAGCCTTTTTTCACAGGTGGTTTTCCCCTCTCCATCCCACGCAGCTGATCCTGCCTGAGGGAGAAAAATGGATCGTGGGGCAGAGGCGGGTGGCTTGAAGGAAAGGTGCCAAGTCCAAAGCTGCCTTCCCTTTGCACTGCTCTTGCACAGTGTCACTCCCGGAGCAGCCAGGGTTGGGGGATGCAGGAAAGCCCATCTGGCTTTTCAGTGCAAGAGAAAACGCCCATTCCCTCTCCCCTTTGCATTCAGGCTGTTCACTGCA
Source organism: Psilopsiagon aymara (assembly GCA_024733675.1). Classification (NCBI taxonomy): domain Eukaryota; kingdom Metazoa; phylum Chordata; class Aves; order Psittaciformes; family Psittacidae; genus Psilopsiagon; species Psilopsiagon aymara. Next base: position 5,344 of record JANRGW010030501.1, on the reverse strand, counting down.
GTAGGGTCCAGCAGCTCCACGGGGATGCTTGTCCCTGCACAGAGGCCAGATCCGGTGCTGGAGCTGCGTGCCTGGCCTCCCTGTGCCGCTGCCTTTGCCCGGGCACTTGTCCCGCCATGTGCTGAGGGGAAGGCACAGCCCCAGCCTGGGAAGGTGCTCACCTGCCTACAAGCCAGTGAAGGGAAGGACTGTGCAGTTCCATCATCACAAAGGGTCCCTATGAGCCCTGTCTCGCACACAGACACCCTGGGGAACTTCTAAGCCATGTACATGAAGCCTCAATTTGCCTGGGAGACTGAGCTCTCCCACAGGAAAGGCCCTGTACCTCCGCCAATGCCTGCTCAGAAACAAGGAGCTGAAGCCATGCTGGTTCTTGCTGTGCTGTGCATTGGGTTCCCCTTTCTTGCACCTTTGAGGTGGAGCCACAGACTCTCTCATCCAAAGGCACAGACGCCTCCTTAGGGGCAGAGGGTCTGCCGGAGTTTGGGATAAGCCCCAGCTGGACACTGCGCTTTCCTGTGCATCCCCTGCTTCTCAGCCAGGCTGCCTCCAAACCAGCCTCAGGGCCAAGCCGCAGACCCCACTGGTGCTGGATGCCATGTCTGTGGCTCCGCTGGTGGCTGGGAGCCAGGTCTCAGCTTTCATTGCCAAGCCGTACTTTGCCTCCAGGCCAGCTGTTCTCTCTCTGACCCAGACGGCACAGGGCACCCGCACCAGGGGTGATTCTGTCCCTGGCACAGTCACACCTGGCAACAGGAATTTATAGGCTGGGCTGAGGCTGGGGAGGCAGCTGGAGGCTGAGGCAAATCTGCCTGCAGTTTGGCAGAGTGAACTGAGGGGCATCGCTGGGAAAAGAAAAATGGTCCTTACAGATGTGAGCCTCAATGCAGAGAAGAGGGCGGAGAGACCATGAGATTTCCCCATGGCTCCCATACACGCATAGATCATTCAGCAGCACAGGGTCTCTGGGGTGGTTCTTCTCCGCCCCTGCCATGTATTTCCATGCACCTAAGAATTCGATTCTGTGTACCTTCTCTTGTGAACAAGTGCAAATAGAACAATTTTTAATTACTTTTATATTTTATGAAAGGGGGAATAAATAAAAGGTCACATGAGATGACTGAACAAAAAGACCGTGTTTCTAAAGCCTGCTTTCCTTAGGAAACTGGTCTGAAAAATGACAGCAAGGGCCAGTGGGTGGGCTGAGCTGAGAGCCACCTGGGACATACTGTTACCAGCTCTGAGTTCCGACAGACATTCCCGTTGAGCTGGTCTGTAACCAAGAGCCCCTTCAAGCACAGCTTGCTCTCCCTCTGAGGGAGGATGGGGGGGAGAATGGTGGGCGGGCGTGAGCCCTCACAGGACAGCAAGAGCAGTAATGCCTGACGGCAGAGCACATGTAAAGACAGACAAACCATGAGGCAAACCCAGGGGCAGGACGAACCCTGTCGAAATTACATGTGCGTGAGGTCTCATTCTGCAGCGCACTCTGGGGCTCAGCACAGATAATGTCCTGGTTGTTAGTGTCTTCACTGTAGACTCAAAACAATGGGCATCCTCCATATGACCTTCCTGTCTCTCCAGAAGCCTGCTGTTAAGAAGCTATGAGAAGTGAGGTATTGACCAGGGGAAGAGGACAGGTCTGTGACAGTGACAAGCTTCCATGCTGTCCATACTCCTGGCTATGGCTGTGTGGAGGTAGCATAGTCTGAGACAGTGAAGTTTTATCCCGGTGCACATTAAATACATGTGCCCCACTCCCATGTACCCAGGGAGACAGGGAGTGAGAGGGTGATGCTGCAGGTCCTCTAGTCACCAGCACTACAACCAGGTGCTAGTTTTTGAGTGAGTGGAGTCTCTCTGGCCACTCTAAACACTCCGAGGTTGTACCAAATCCACAAGTGATAGCCTGGTATGTCCAGGACAACACAACTATATACCACTGGGCAACGGAGGGGAGAGAGCAGTCTCAATGTTATGAACTCCTTGAGGGAAGGTGGTAAATGATTCACAGGGGATAATGCAGGAAATGGGTTTTGAAAAACCTCACACTGAAGGCTGAGCTTGAAGCCAAGGTCTCCGAGCTCCTCACACTGCGTACCTCTGTGACAAGCTGAGTGGCCAGTGCTGCAATGACACAGTGGCCAGTCATACCCCTTCCTGATGCCACTTGCCTGTATTTCAGCAGGAAGCAGAAGCCTCCAAGAGGGCACTGAGGACAGTCCACATTTCTAGAAGAGAAGCAGGAGTTGGGTTTGCCAGGCAGTCAGAGAGGAGCAAGGAGGATGGCAATAGCAGCTCTGCCTCTATAGCACCCCTCTCCCTGCATCTCGGAGGAGGGTGAGTGACTGCAGGTCAGTCGGGGGTGCCTCTTTGTGGTGGGCAACTGCCTGTCTGCATAGGGCATTGGTCCTCATGCAATGAGCACAGAGAAGCACCATGTCTGCCAGCCTCAGTAGGGAGCAGGGTTGCGGGTGATCAGCCCTGCTGTACCCAGAAGTGTATGAGCATGCAAGGGCCTCAGCGGCACTTGGATGTCAGCAGCACTTGGATGTTGGAAACAAGTGGCATCAGCGACATCATCAGTCCCAAAGCTGTGGGGTAGGGGTGACACCAGGAGAGCCCCGCACTTCTGACCCTGTCATGCCTGCGTTTTACTCAGTAGACTAAAGATCACAAGGGATGGCCTTGTCTGACCAGAACTGAAAAAGTATTTTCTCAGAATAACAATTAAGCCCCTCCTTAGCAAACAGCAGTGTTTTGTTCACCTCCCATCACTTGCCTATCTTGTCCAACATGAGACCATGGTGCAAAGGGCATGTCTAGGGCTAACGGGACCATACTCTCTTCCCAGGGCTGGTCCATGCAGCACAGCCAGAGGCAGGACTGAGATGTTCCTGCCGTACTTGCAAGGGGAGTCCCGAGACCTCAGTGACACAGGCTCAGAGCACATCTTGGGAAGGGTGCCATAAAACGCAACAACCAAGAGGTGTGCCCCTCGCCTTCATGTTTTCCTGCAGGTGTCCCCACAGCAGGCTCTACCATGGTATCAAGAGAGCATGCGGGCAGTAGGATGGCTCTACTGCAACAGAGGTGCACTGCGCATTTGCTCTGTGCACCGGGCCTCCCCAAAGCTGCCAGGACCTTGGCCTTGATGCTCTATGTGCTGCTGTGGGAAGCCAGGAACCTGACAAACACATTGGCTTTTACAACTTCTGCCTGTGGAATGAGACAGCCCAGGAGCTGCAAT
>JANRGW010030500.1:28538-58800 GCA_024733675.1 Psilopsiagon aymara | reverse complement strand
CCCCTCCCACCCCTCCCCAAGGAAACACTTTGCCTCTTCAAAGACAGGAAAAAACTGAAGGGGAAAGGCTAGCAATTGATAAATTTAAGACTACCTGCTCATAAGAAGCTATTCACCCACTGCTACTGCTGTGTTTCTCATATATCAGCAAATGTGGCAACTATTTTGTTGTACTTTCATGCTAAGGTCATAGCATTAACATTTCATCCTAAAGTGGGTTTTCTGGTTTTGTGTATAAGGTTTTGTGTTTTGGGGCATGTTAAATTAATCTCAAACCCTCATATTGTGTTTCTACTTCCATGTATTAGGAAACCATCAAATATGGCTCTGAATCACTGTTATTATGAGCAGACCATATTATAAATAAACTTACTGCTAACACTACACATTCATGGAAAACTCTCTCAAGAATTCCAGTCTCCCACTGCTGCCTCCTGAACTCTACACAACCTGGAGAGAATGCATGATGCTCACTGGAGAAGAGAATTTTCCAACAGCAACAAATCCTCTTTCAAGCCCCAGGTAGCTAATACATGCTTTCACAAGTTGAGTAACAGGTTTTTATTCAGTCACTTTGATTTCTCCCATGTTGCTTAAAAGTTTTACAGAGCACCTCAATGCTTCTCCCTCTGTCCCATTTGTGTAATACCTAACAGATAGATTACTGAAACTGTATCAGCATACATGGGGATGGCAGGTTGAGAGTGGAGATGGGGGACAACAACAATGACAAACACAAAAACCCAACACAAGAACAAAACCACCGTCAGATTTCCAGATCCCCAAAATAAGAATAAACTGTGTAATTCAAAAGCTATACTAACATGGAGTTGTGTTTTATACGAAGCAGTAAATAAATGTATTGAACAAAGGCTTTTCAAATGCACATCTTATTTGTAACAAACAAATACTGGAGCATAAAGGAACTAAGGCTGACTGTCAGGAATTGACAATAAAACATTTTACAGGGACATTTTAATTTGGCTGAAGAGATCTCTTTGGAAACTAAGCAGATAATAATTAGCAAAATTGGTGTAAAATAATTCATCCATTCCAAGACTAAGTGCTGTCATTTGGAATATTTAGACATGTTCCCCACATATAAGCAAGCGTATGATTCCTGTCTAACAGGCAAGACTCAATTTAGTGTTTACTGTAGAACACGTACAAAAGTGTCCTTACTATTAACTCTCAAGTTGGACATTAGCTATAAAATGACAGCTACTTATTGGTGGAGAACCACTATTAAACAGGATTTGTGGTTTTAATCTTTCATCATAAAGTAGATTAAATCTGTACCTTTGTAGAAGTATGAGCACATAATCCTAATAACAGACTATTTACCCTCCACAAAAACAACTGAGTATTTGATTACTGATCTTCTGAGCAACAAATTGTGTTTCTTCTCATCAGGGACACTATTTCTTGTACATATTTCAAAAAGCTAATGCTGATTAAGACACACAGCATATCCAGTAAGAATGCTGATGCTGGAACGCTGGGGCAATAATGAGAAGGGATCTGCAAACTGCAATGCAGCACTCCTAAGGACATTTGTGTCACTTAATATGGAAATAGTGTGAGCATTTCCTATGACCCAAAATTTCTCATTTAGGATGGATATGAACAAAGCGGCATTATTTGGAGCCACTGAAATCACTGTGAATGAATGCCATTCCAACTGACACGACTGGAAGTGACTCCAAGACAAACTCTTGTTATCTCAGTGCATGTGTGTATTTGCAAACTGAGCTCCTAAAGCATATTAACTGCAAGGCATTTCTAACACATAGAGTTTGCTGCAGAGAGGCATGTACTAGGAACTGGCTAGTAACACCGAGCATCTCTCCTGACCACCCAGTTTCGTTCTGCTGATGCTGCGCTTGTGTCAGTTTGATTTTGTTAAGTGACTTCTACCTGGCCTGCCCTCACAGGCAAAGGATGCTCCTTTGACCAACGAGGAAATATTGAGTACACACTGCACAGCTTATTACACTGCCATTTTAGTGGAAAAGAGAATTTATGGACCTACCAAAGCAAGCAGCTCTGTGAGCAGCAGAAGCAGCAGAACCCAGGTTTAAATGGATTTTGCAGCTCCTGCTTCAATTAGTTCTCTGCTGTCCTCAACTCATGCTGACAAAATTCTCTTCTTCCTGTCACAAGGCTCCTGTGAAATAACACACCGGCTGCTGCATTTGCACAGGGAAAGCAGCTGACAAGAAGTGTGGAAAGACAAACTTGTCAATGTTTGAATCAGAGCCCTCGCACAACAGCTCCCTGTTTTCCAACATGTACATGAAAGTAATTCTATCTAATACTACATTTCTTCTCAGTTTGCCAGAAAGAGTCATAGATGGATTGTACTCATCCTCACCTCCTCAAATACCCCTCTAAAAAGCATTAATTCTATTTCCCAAGTAATGCTCTCACCACAGAAACGAAATACAATTAAAACATTAATGTTTAAGTTGCTAAAATTTCAATTCAATTGAAGGCAAATATTAGGACATATAAAAATATTAAATGGGTGGCCTGAAAACTCAGGACTTTTTATTCAAAGGAATGCTATTTATTGAGGAAAAAAGAAGTTTACCTCTCATAACCCCAGTTCTCATTTCTAGTAAAAATCTTCTCCCTGTTAGCAACAGAAAATGAAAACTAATGTACTTCCCTTCCCCCCTTGGGATACTTTCATTTCATGAAAACTCAGGAAGCACTGACACCTCTTCCCGTCCTCTACCTTTGGAGAGTACTACTTAGCTTCTACGTTTGGAGGGTGAAAGACTAGTGTAAAAGCCCACTCCCCAAAACTCTTTGTGACAAGTTACAGTTTTGGATCTGGCAGGCTGTGTATTTCAGTTTTAAGTCTTTTACAGCCTGTATGAGAGATACCGTCCATCCTAAGCCTATATGCCTGCAGCTGCTGTGAAGATTTCATGACCGTAAAGCCATCTTAAGAAATAACAGCACAGTACTCTTGTCCATAAGGCATATTTTAGGCTTGCACAAAACCTCCTGTAACTGCTAGTCTTTTTCTAGAGCTGCGGGACACAGAAGTTCCACAAGAAGCAAAGTAGAGATCCTTGGGGCAGCACAGAGCAGCTGCTTCTGGTGAGAAGCAGGATATACGTACAGACAACTGCACTGCAGAAGAGTGGGGAAAAGGCAGGAGTAAAAATGAACATTAAACTTCACAGGCAGAACATAACCTTCTCTCCTCTCCAGGGGAGCTGCAGGAGAGGACAGTCCCTGGCTTTCACTGCCTCCCCTCCCCTCCCCAGTCCTACCATCCAAACCCTTTTCTCCTGTCCCAGTATCTGCTCTTCCTCCCCAGCAGCTCTGAACTCCTGTGAGGTTCTGGCGCACTGCAAGACTTTTGTCTGTCTCTTGACCTGCCTTAATGTTTTTTAGATTCCAAACAGTTTCTGCAACTTCACTTCAAAAGCAACACACACTCCAAACTTCGACAGAGCTGACTTTCGTGAGCAACAAAACTTGTCTGACAGGTGGGTCTTGAAAAGGAGAATTCTCAGAATTTAAATCGGGAGAACACCAATGGGATACTCGGCACTGATCTGACACTACAGAGACCTAAAGCCTTACACAGTCAATTCCGAAGGCAAAGAGTGAGTGTGAGATGGATAAAATCCTCAGGGAGAAGCCCAGACAGTGTTTAGACATGTCAAACGACAGAATAAGAAGCACTAGTGACAAATCCTCTTCACTTTTCAAACACCTTGCCTTTAATAATTTTTCAGAACTAGCAAATGAAATACTTTTCTTCAAGGAAAGGCTCACAGGGTTTTTTGGTTGGCTGATTTTTGTTTCCATGGGTGCGTGTACACATAGATATAAAATACACATGTATTTTCATCTTTGATCCTGACAGCTGACATGTAGTTTTCCTGGAGAAGCTGGAGAGAATGCAGAAGTTCAGCAGGAACGCTGTGGTGTACCCAAAAAAATACCTGGAGTCAGTCCCAAGAAACTCTTTAAATAAAGAAGCAGAAAATTACTTTCAAAGCACCAGCTTTAAAACTCTCCCTCTTGAGATAAGGCTGAACAAACCAGTGCTGGGGCTTTGTTTCAAGCCTGAAAACTTTGGGTTGGCTGAACTCCAGAAGGACTGAGTGAATTCAAACAGACAGGAAGAATCATAAATTTTGCTTGTGGAAGAAAGCTGTGTTTTGCATGCCAAGAGAACACCAATAAACCTTCCCAAGAGGGAAGGAGCTGAGCAGTAGTTTTTTAAGCCATCCATCTTAACGGGCTTCCATGCATTTTGAGAAGTTAAATGAATTTTGGAGATGAAAGACTAAAGCATAGAGAGTGTGTCTCCGGAACAGGGAGAGAACACGCGAGCAATCCACTGAACCTGAGTGCACACATGAGGAAGGGTCACCACACACTGATGGACAATCCTACACAGCACACAGGTAACACTTAGCATGAGCAGCACAGAGCCTGTTTTCCCAAAGGCACAAAAGGGCACCACTTTTTTCCACTATCTCCATGTGAGAGGACTCCTCTCTTAGATTCCAGCCCCTAAAGTCAATTCACTCTTCACTTCACTTGTGCTAAATACAAGAGGGCACAGCAGCTCATCTGCATAAAGCTGAAAAAGTTTTAAGTGACTAGAATGGAAGAAGCATCAATCAGGATGTGGCATTCTATTGGCAGTAACAGCTCCCCCCCGGAATCCTTCTTCCACACAAGCAAAGACAAGCCAGGAATTCCATGCCCAGCCTGAATTCTACTTCAGGAATTAATTGGCTTGCTACTAAGAAGAAAAACACGCAGGAATGGCTTTGTCCTGTCTGAGCTTCCAGCAAAGCCAGCCTTAGGCTGTAACATTCACTGCTTTGAGTCGGACAGCTCAAGCAGTTCAGCTGTTTAAACTGCTTTCCTCTTTAAATAACATAGTGATCCATTTTAAAGTCAAAGAGCAGAAGTAACAAGTATTATGATCGGTACACATGACAGTATTTTTGCACAGTCCCCTTGTAACATACCTATCAAAACCCCATTGAGTTACAATCCCATCTAAAAGATTCACTAGCAGGCAGCAATAAATTGCTAGGAGTGCTCAGCACAGCAGTGATCATGGCAGCAAGTGTGAGAAAGCAACGAACCTTGAAAATAATGAATTTCAATGAGAGCTTAGTAATTTCAGACTGTCTGAACTGCAGCTCTTGAAGTTCATCTTCATTCAAATGGAGCCTCACAAAACAGAAGATGTGAGAACTTTGGCAGCTCTAAGTCACAAGAATTGGAAGAGACGTGCAAGACATCTTCTAGGCAGCTTATAGAACTGATATACATTATGAACTGATATACATTATGAACATGAAGGTACAACCATTTAATGAACACTGCACTGAGAATGCATCATTGCATGCTGGCTTATAAATAAATGCTTTTGTGACTAACGGGAACTCATTTACATTGGGTAGTGCTGGAAGGATAAAGAGAGGAGCAAATGCGTTTGAAAAACTGAGGAAGCGCCAGTTTCAAAGCACTTTATTTTTCAACCAGAGAAGTGGCAGGCTTGCCTGGCCGGGCTGAGGACCTGGCAGACCAAAGTACATGACACTGAAAGGTTCCCCTAGCAAACAGCTTGGGAAATACATGCTTGTGCAAACCACCTGGAACAGTCAGAGAAAAAGAAAGTAGATAGAGGGAGTCCAAAACAACTAAGCCTTTCCCATTCGCAATATGACAGGTCTCAGTGCTCAGCTGTGTAGATATCACCTATTTGTTGCTTTTTGACATTCCCCCTGAAATACTTCAACTCTGCATACATGACATCAGTCAGTTCTGAAGGCACCAACATTATGACAGGTCATCACAAAGCACAGTTGAAAGCTGGCATGAACTGGTGAGACTGGTAGAAGGGAACAGGCTACTTATAGCTAAGCTGAATGAACAGTAAGTTCAGGCACATTTATAGTCATTTAAAACTCATGGTTTTATTCACACTGAGAAACCCACCTCCACTAGGAATGCAGAGTGATGGCAGTGCTCTGAGATCAAGGTAACGTGCTGAAGAATGACTCCTCTTTGTTCAAGGAACACATCTCAGCAAATCCACTCTGGAATGGTTCCATCAGTAACAAAAATCATGCCACATCCAACCACTCCCACCACCCTCCATGGCAAATGTTTGAAGACTTCAGTATCTCGAATCTATTTCCTATGCTACAAATAAAAATAGCTTTAAAAGGGCTCTGCCTGTGGGCGATCCTCAGCAGCTCTGCTGCATCCAGGAGACTTCAGGAACCAAACCACACACTGCTGCTTAAACTTGGGTCTTGCCCAATGAAAGGCCTGGCTTTCCTCCACTGCAGCTCTATTAGCATTGCCAGCAAAGAGAATTTATGCAGAGAGAGAAGGGACTTGTGTTCCTTCTACAATAGGGCCAATTGTCTCAGGCTGCCACAGTCAGTTAAATATTTACTTTGTTGTTTCACAACTCAACAGGAAGCAAAAGGTCAGAGAGGCCCCACTGTAGAACAGAGATGCTGTCATTCATCTATTCACCTTAAGCCAAGATTCCAGTGGGAGACTACTGCTTTCCAGTTTTTTCCTCTTCCTCCAGGAGACAGACACCAGGTAGTAAATTAACACTAGCAATTCTTCTGTCTAGTTACATCCCCAAGAAGCAACATTAGAAGACTGAGAGTATTATATCAAGACTCCAAAAGAGGAACACTGCCAGGATCTGTTCACCAAGACTGGTTAATGGAGAAAGATTCATCTCTTGAGACTACCTTTGAAGACCAGCCTTTTTTGGCACACTTGAAAAATAAGAGCTATAGCAAAGATAGAGCCCTAAGTGTGCAGAGCTCCCTGCGACACAAAACTCTCCCCTTGCAATGGTGAAGACCCAACTCAAATTCAGAGCCCTTCAGAAGTTACATTTGACAGCATGAAGGTAAAATAAGAACAATCACTTAATAGGAATGGGACTGTTATTCTTGGCTTCTTGTGCATGGGTAACCTGCAGGTTTGCTCTCAGTCAATGAATTCACTCATCCACTTACCCACCTACACCACTGAAAATAGCCAAAAACTTTCTTAACCGGCATGTGTTTTATTCCTCTGCCCAATTCACATGAAGGAAAACCCCCACTGAGCTTAGCCAATGAAAACCTATCACAGTAGTAATCAAACCATTATTTTCAAGAGGAATATACACAGGTCAAATAAACATCGTGTAATTTTCCGCTAATTGCTGACATGCTCTGAGCTTGTGAAGAAAACGTGGAATATTTAGCCCTGGCATGAATGAGTCCTGCTCTGATGAAACTCTGACCACATTGCTTCTGATGGTCTGAGCGGCCAGACGGTCCCTGGGACACAGCCCTGGATGGGGTGAGTCATACGGAGCAACACCTGCTTCTCTCCAGTGCCTGCCGAGGAAACCAGCTCCAAAGTAGGACTCTGTATTTGGACAGAAAAATCCTTCCTCCTCTGTCTCTTCCTGGAGCACAGCAAGCAGTTCATGGATTAACTACATGACCTGAAGAGACTGATGTGCTTGCAGAGCCTGGGAAATTTCACCCTCCTCAAAGACCGTAACTCAAAACCACAACCTTTTCCAAGGGGAATCCCAAATCTGGAGGGGAAGGGGGAAGTAAAAAACCAAACCACCCCACTAAACAAGAAATCCCCACCATGGCTGACTGAGCAGACATGTACTAACCTTCCCCCTTCTAAGCTGATTATACATGAAGTGTGCACTTGTTCTGCAGCTGGTTAAAAGCATGGGAGCCCCATTCTAACTGGAAAGCAATCTGTGCACTCTTCTGAAAGAGTGAGCATGGATCCAAGTCCCAGCCTCATTAAAAAGGCTGAAAATTCCAGCACTGACTCAAGGCGGAGGCAGCATTACTCATTTGCCTGGAAAAGCACGGACTTCTTGAGGACTGTCCAGTCTATAAACAGTCAGCAACATAACCCAGTGACGCACAGAAAATCCCTGGACAAGACTCAAAACTCTTCCTCACAAAGCTGACAGGAACATTCCTGGGCCAGCTATTCTGGCCACATGTACTCTTCCCATCACTGGCTATGAGCTTGGTCATTCACAGCAACCTAATGCCAGCAGACTCCTGACTCCCATAGGTCAGGAGGCAAAGCTCAGTTTTTACAGATCAGACCTGAGCAACCACATCAGGCTCTTCACTTCAAAATGGTCAGAAGTCTTCAAATAATCCTCAAGTTCCCATATGACTTTGCTAAGTCAGCAAGATTTTCATTCCCAAGTCAATACTATTACATGAGCAGAGAAAATATTTCCCTATACAAACTTATATCCCATACTATTCTATTCAAGCAGCATTTTAAGCTATATTTGGAGGCCAATACACCACTCACAAACGGGTAATACAATACAGTGTTTCAACAACATAACTGTATTCCATTCTACTTCTACCAAACCACTCCATTTTATAGAACAGGAAACTGAGATGCAAAACCACTGTCACTGCACCGCATTTGTAATTCCATAGTGCACAAAAGAAGTACCGAGCTCCTGTCATAGAAACAGTGCAAATGGATTTAAAATCCACATTTTGCTCATGTCAGCTAAGCTCATGTACAACATGAAAAGTATTTCCTTTCTCTTCAAAATGACTCAGAAAAGACCATGACACAGTAAAAAATTTGTCAGCAAGATTTCTTGGAATACTGGACATCTGCCATGTTACTCAAGAATTACACTTATCTCAGGCTCTTGGCTAACATGGAATTTGAGTAGGAGCATTCACAGTGGTTTTTTGAACATAGTACTATATTTTATTCCAAGAATCAGGACAAGCCCTCTGCTTTACTTATGTGTCCTTGTGTGCTTCATTTGTCTGACTTTAAATACAGCTTTCCAGAGCGGAATCATTACAGCTCTATGACACCAAGTGAACTGTAATGACTCGTGCCCTCATGCAAACCAGAGAGCAAAAGCCAGTGAGAAGAGTGAGTGACAGAAATGAGCTGTGCTTCATTAGGACACTGCTTCTCATCTTTTGAACCTTCTCAGAAGGGAAATTTGAGAGTGTGAGCAGCAGCAGGACAGAACAAATATCCAATCTATTTTGTGAAGAGCCTGAAGAAACTCCACCTCTGTAGAGCACAGAGATCTCGCGCTCATCTCATGGTGCAGAGCACATTAAAACAAAGAGTGCAGTGTGGAAACTTCCTTCTTGCCCTCTGTAACTCTCAGCACGGCATTTCAGGCTGCAATCCAAAGCCTAATTTAATACAGCACACGTGTGTAACCTCATCTCTGTTGTGCTGAGAAGACTGCTGTTAAGACGCACACAAGCTTAAAGCTATGAAAGATAAGAAAAAGTAAAAGCATGGACAGAATGTAATCATCGAGACATAAATAACATGCCAAGGAATCAAGGAAAGAAATCCTGATGTGAAAAAGGAACACAAAGCTACAAAGTTCTACAAGAAAGCAAAGAAACGTGACATTTTGTGCTGCTTCTGCTCTCTGTGAGGTCTCAGTTGGTCATGGAAGTGCTCTTCCCTCTTGACTACGATTCACTAATATCCTATGGCAGTCAGAGAAAAGTGCTGGCATGAAAACGAGTGCCATACATCTTCCTTTACAGCCCTCCAGATGATTCATAAGCAGTTATTTAAGTCATAAAATTGTTCATCTGGGGGTGAGTCACTAGGAAGTGACTCGTATTCCAGACCATCTCTGTGGCCCTTGCAGTCTTTCAGCAGGATCCCCACAGGACTGACTGCTTTGTGACACAAGCTCTGTGGTCAGCTGATTAAAGGGACACTGTAAGGAGGAGAGAGGTAAGGCTCAGGGTACTGAGGACAAACACACATGCTGTTTCACTGGCCGTATTTCTCCTACACATATATTATGAATTTATTACCACACAACTGGCTGCAAATATCAGTTTGCTGATGTTATGACAGCAAATAAACCCTCCACAGTTATGTTTATAAGCATAAACACTGCAAATTATTGATTACAAAGATGAACATTATCCATCATCTGGTAACACCAAGGAATGAATATTGCAAAATACTTTTAAAACACTACTTATACCTGTAAAGGTTTTCCAGGTACCTTATGAGCTTGGGATTTTCATTTGGATTCTTTCCCCCCCTCAGGAACTTAGCTGAGTACTAATAAAGGCATATCAGTATTAAACTTCTTTCTGGAAGTACTGGAGTACTGCTATAGATCAAATATCATCCAAATGGTATATAATTCACAGACATATGCTACAGTCATTTTCTGCAAGCTAAAAGTAAACTTCATGTTTCCCAGAGCTTTATTCCTGTTCAGTCTTCTAACGCATGCTCTTTACAGTAAGTGTTTTGTGATAGTATGTAGGAGGAATCTGGAAACGAAAGGCTGCTCCTCAGTCGTGGCTATGCTGTGTGCTGAGTTCATTGCATTATTCATGCATTCCCAGAGGAAGCCATATGGACATGGGCACAACTATAAAACAGACTCTAGTAGTTTTCATATGGGGCTAATTTCTTACTTTCAGGAAGGGGAAGCTTTATCCATCTGTCAGAAACCACAAACGGGCATTGTCTCCAGTTACAATGAAATCAGAGCAAAACTACTCATGAATTAATTTTTCAGATTGTAAAAAGATGGTTATGAATCACAGACGAAGAATGCAGTGCTCCAAATTCTGATGTTTGTGGGATGTAGGTTCAGGCAGCAACACTAATACACACATAGCACACTTTTACGCCTCTTTAGCTTCCAGAGTATTGATGGCAGTACGCTGTCATGCTCTTGATAAAACTCTGGTGTTTAGCAATATCAGCCAAGTCTGGTTACACTTTTTGGCATGAATGGCCAAAGAACGACTGTTTTGAAAAGTAGTTGCTACAATTACAGCTATATATGAGAGATAAACAATGCCTTTGAAATGTAACTTCATACCCTCACAGGCATGTTTGCAGCTGAAGGCAAACTGAACTGGAAACAAGCAATGTGAGTTGGAGTACAAATTGTGACACAGAAAATACCATCATGTCAATCAGCTCCTCAGACACAGATGCTAGAAAAGCTGTCTTAACATCTGTGGCTTGCAGCAACCAATAGACCAAAGCATCAGGCTCACAACGAAGGTACAGCAAAGATAGTGCTGAGCAAGTTCCGCACACCACTGTGCGGTGCTAGAGACCGAGACTGACTTGGCCTTCACTCCCAGATGACTCTGCAGCACTTGCAGTCAAGACTAGAACAGAGCCTACGCACCCCCACTGCTTTCTCCTTTACTTGAGGAAAACAGGATGCTTCACTCTGCACTGCCGATCTTGCAAACTCTGCAGCTGTACATAAGTGCAATAAACAGCCTCAGACTATCTGCAGAAATCCAAAGGAAAGAACCACAAGGATGTGGGGCATGATGACAAAAATTCTACCGTATCATGCTTTTCTCCCATGCATTCTCACAGCTCTCCAAGCCACTAGTTCACAGCCATGCCACACTAACACCACATTAGCAGAAGGGGTGGGGGTACTCCTGTTTCATCTAGTTTACAGAGTACTGCTCCTGCATAACTAACTACAGCCTTGATTCAAAGCCTTTAGGCTCTGCCCATTAACAGTGGTTATCAGTTTGCTCTTTACAATGAAGCAGGAGTTTCACTGAGGCAGCAGTAACACAAAAATGTAGAGGCTGATTCTCAATTATCTATGTAAAGTTCAAAGTAATTTCTTGCTAACCTTGCCTCTTTATAAGCTTTCTAAACATCATTTAGCACTGTATTTTAAGTTGACCACAGGAAGCACAAACAGGAAAGTCCAGGAGAAGCCCTGTCTACCCCTCAGGCACTTCCTGTGCTAGTGACAAAAGCCTAATGCAAAATTGGTAAGAAAATGCTTCATGTTTAGGTTATGCTTTTCTATTCTCATTACAAATATTAGTTCATCAAACCTCGCAGTCCGGAAGCAGCAGTGCCCATCTCCACGTCACTGTGTCTGGCCAGATGCAGAGCTGCCAGAGCATGGCTCCACAAAACAAATTTGGGAGTAAACTCACAGAATGAATGAAACAAGAACCAAGCTCTTAATTTTGCTTCCCACTCTTCAAGCAAAGTGGGTACTTAATAGTCACTTATTCTACTAGGCCATCCCTTGATGAAAGGAAATTACCTATACTCCTCATCACGAGCCTTATAATCACTTAGCTGATGGAAGAAAAAGCTCAATGGTCCCTTTAAGGAGAAAGCAGATGGCTCAAGCACTATCATGTTAAAAACAGACACTACTACAAACAACTGAAAAGGCCACAAATCATAAATTGTTTCCTGATTACCAGAGCTATCCTGATCATAATGACAGGCAACAGTGAATCTTCCTCTTCCTGCACAGATTTTTAGGCAATAAAACATTCACAGAAACTTTTTCAAGCTTGTATATTAGGAACAATTCCTTCCCAAAGGGTGCTCAGGCATTGGAACAGGCTGCCCAAGGCAGTGATGGAGTCACCATCCCTGCGTGTTCACACACCATGCAGACAAGGCCCCAGTGCCATGGGTTAGTGGTGGCCTTGGCAGTGAAGGGAACAGTTGATCAGCTTAAAGGTCTTTTCCAACCTGGTTGATGCTATGATTGATTCTGTGATTCTAAGTCTCAGTACGTGCTTGCTCTAGCCACAATTTGACTTTACACTGAAGTAAGAGTTGGGCATCTGCTAGCAATTCATTTTCCATCCCTGCTTCATTTCCACAGGCAGTAAAAGGAATACATGCGCTAGGAAGTAGAGGGAGCACACTCTAAGTAGCTGACCTGAATGTCTGCAGAAGCAGGATCTTGAAGTGTCTGCTCCTTAATCTGAACACAGCATCTGATCTCTGCTGATCATCAAACAAGGATGCTTCTCTGCACTGTTCCCTTTCTCAGCCAGATTTGTGCTGTTTCCACTGGCTTTCAGGAGTTCAATACTGTCTGCAGAGCCTTCAATATTCCTCCCTCAAAACATGGTAGTCAATTTGCCACAAGTCCTACTACTGGGAGGGCTCTTCCATAGGAAACACTAAGTATGTTCAAATCCTTCAGCATTAGCTGCTGACTCCTCCGTATCACTACAGAAATCAGAAGGCAAAGGCTACTTTTTTCTTTACAAGAGGATGTTTTCTAGAAGGCCTTACTGGGGTGGGGCAGGCAGCTGCAGGAGAATCTTGCTTGTGCTGAGTGATTTCAGACTGCAAGAGACAGATAACGTACATGAATCAGCAGTGCCTTAGGCTCCAGTTGGAACAGTATTTCTCTCCACATCAGGAGAAAGATCCTGTGCCTGACAAGAGTTAAAATCAGGCAGGGAACTAGCTTTCTAAATCACTTTCTAAACTGAGGGACTGCAAATCTAGTTGTTCAGTGATAGCCCTCTTCACCTAATGTTCACACAACAAAAGGCATGGTGGGTCCTAGGGCAGGAAGAGGAGATAAGCCCTCTAAAAGCCTTTCAGCACCTTAATAGCATCTTGGTAGCATCAATTCCAACCAAATCAGTTCCTCTAGTCAATGCTAAAATAGTTCTAATGCCACATGCCTTCTGAAGGAAGCTTACCTTGCCTGATTTTTCACTAGTACAGGCAATCCATAGACATACCCCAGATTCTCTCTACCCTCTCTTTTCACAAAGGTCTAACTCCACCTGCGATATTCATCCAGGTGATGGATCCATGGTTCTCTATTTGCAAATCCTTCCAGATTGCAACTTTCTGCTGCATGATGCTGAAAGCACCCATAACCTCACAATAAGACAACGACAAAAGTGACATGAGAACATGGAATATTTTTACATGCTGAGATCAAACTCAGTATGTCCTGGCGAAACTAAGATAGTTTCTTTTTGCTTCAAAATAGCAGAATTCCTCATGATTTAACACATTACGGCCTATGGAAGACCTCTATCTGTCCAGAGTCTTGAACACATTGAGACCAGCCAGATTGCATCAGCAAACTCAAGTGCTGATAGTATCAAGCTTTAAAATATATAAATAAATAGCCTTTTAACAAGGTTTTAACTGCGTCTAGAATCTGCTGTCACCTACGTGGTGATGCAGGACAAACTCACACAACCTGAGGCCTATATTCTACATGAAGAGGTCTGCCCAAGATAAGAAAAGCACTCTGCATTGCATCATATTTCTCTCAAAGTCTTACTGAAAATCTGTAAGCATTCAGTTTCGTCAGACTGAGAACTTGTATGGTACCTAATTAGAACGTACAAGAAGTGAACAGTCTTATAAATAAAAAGATTTGGAGGAACACAACTGGGAATCCTTCTCCTACGTTCTCAGGCAAGCTTCCCCTATAAGAATCCTACCTCTTAGCAAATATATTTCCTGATGATTCAAGTGTTCCTAACTATTACAGGCAATGCTCTGCTCCTGATGCTAGTGACTGACAGACTCACTAAAGACTTAAGGAGTTAGGGGAAAAGGCAACATCAGAACTGCCTTTAAGTGTTTGCTGGGCAGTGCCTGCCTATTTTGCACTCAGAAAAAACCTGAGATATTTAAGGATAAATGTGCCTCAGTGTGTGTGCTACACCTAAAGCCTGATTCTTTGAGGTTGGACTTTTTACTTTCCGTGCAGCCTATAGCATGCTGCTTTACAGGTAAAAGATACAGCTTCCTGGACACAAAGACATGGAAAAAGAGACTTCAGGAAATAATGGAATTTATCTTTTTAAATACACAAAATAAATCACAGATCCACCGCCCCCCCCCCCGGTTTTCTGTTTAAGACTGCCTGCAGGGACTGCTGTGCTCTGCCTCCAGGGTAGGAGATAAACCCTATCAAGAATTCATTAGAACAGGGATCAAACTGTACTGACAGCTGAGCCAATGCAGGCATACCCTGTTCCCTCACCACCGTTTACTTGCTAAATAAACTGACCCAACGTGTAAGTTAATGCAACTAAATGATGCAATGCATAAAAAAAATCTGAACTAGTAACCTCCAATATTCTTTGAACACTCGGGAATAACCCCTGCATTAGTCAGGGAGCAGCAAGTACAAGCTGCCACTGCCTTTGTGAGTCATGAACAAAGAGACTTGGCACCTCTTACAGCTTTGTATAACCATCCTCCTCATGTTCTTCTACTCCAAACCAATGTTTCCCAAACTGGGCACATAAGATGAGTGCATCTGTGATGCTGGCTACATCCCCACTACATCCTGTCAGTGACTCATTTAAGTGTGCCCCATCAACTAGTACTCCTTGATCTCTGCTCCTCTGTTTACATACATCTATCTAATAGAATAGATGCATTTCTGCATTGGATCTTTATCCAGCTAATCTGAGTGTCTCAATATGAGTGTCTAAGTTAAGCAGTTGAGTCTTATGCTTCCTGTAGGTGTTTTGCATCAACAGAATTTATTTCCAGCTTCTCAACAGATCTACCCAGTTACAAACAGCACTTCCCCAATGCAGTCTTCCCTGTTTTCTTCAGTCCCTTAGTTAAAAGGAAAATCCAAACCCTGGTGTCTTGGGAGATGTTGCTGAAAGCTTCTCCTTCCAGCAGTATGCACCACAGATTAACACCAGGCCCGCTCAAAGTGTCTGGATATTTGTCAAGGCCAAATATTCACCAAACTGTTTCCTACAGCTCTCTCCCTACAGGAATTGCCAGCTGAACCTTTTGAAAGTTTCTAATTCACTTAAGCACTAAATACAGCTAGAGACAAGTGCCGGTGTCTAGGAAGGCAGGGCCTCTAGAAATGCAGGAGGTATGCTACAGTTACACAACATTAATAGTTTCAAGAAACAAAAGCAAGATCACCCGTTGTATTTAACTGCAGACTTAAAAAGAGTCAGTCAGTGTTCAGATGAATGTGTCACTGGCAGTAAGGTCTGAAAACATGGGGTCAGTTTGCCTGGTGATTGCTTCAGGAGTTGAGCATGAGCATCTCCAAACCAGACAAAGAATGACAGCTAGAATAGAAGCTTACTTCCTGCCAATGCAGCATTCTTCATGTTGGCTGTCTTAGTTATTACAGAGAGTAGTTCTCAATGAACACACAGAAGAATTTATAGCTTTTAAAATTACAATTAATTCAAGAAAACTTCCTCTCTTTATACAAAATGTAAAGGCAGAAGTTTACCATCTCTCCTGGTTTTCTGATGCTGAGACTGCAGTGACCCCCACAACCCCCTCAGCAGGCAAGTTTATGCAAGCTAACTCTGTGCAAAGAGCTCTTGTGAGAAAAGCAGAACGAAGAAGAACACGAGGTGTATCATCAAGGCAAGCAGAAGCCTTGGCTATGTGATCCGCAATTCAAACAGCTGGTTCTTTGCAGAACAAACTCTGTTTCCTCCCAAATCCATGGTAGCTGTTGGCATTCTAAAAGAATTTCCCATTCCACTTTGTGCTACTGTACTGTACCTGGATGCACTGCAGAGGGAACGTCCATCTCTATGTCAAGAAACCACAGCTGCTCTTTTGCAGCCCCCACCAGCAATACTGATGGTACTTCACTTACAGTAACTGGATTCAGACATTGCTTTGTAATCATTAATGGAAGAGGCACAGGACAGTAAAAGCAGAAATAGGCAACATGTTATTAACATGTCCATGAAGGAATCTAGTAAAGAACTGAAACAACAGTTTCCTAAAGGATTTTCAGAGAATGCTTACTGTGAAAGCAGAAGCTGAAGCTGCTTCTACCACTACTTCAGAAACACGTTAGAAAAGAACTGTTAATTCTGTCCCTCCTTTCTTTCTTTCCAATCATTCTTCCCATCCAGGCCCAGTGCTAAACTGAACGTAGGAATTCAAAGGATGCTGCAGAGGGCCAATGACTTCCCCCTTGCACTATGAAATTGAGAATCATCCTTTCACTGCTCCAAGTCATGGCTGGTCTGACAAAACCAGCGAAGACTTCTCTGGTCCCAAGAATTCTCCACTTCACTTCTCTTCTCCACACAAAACATCAAGAGATTTTAACTGCTAATTACTACAACTGATGGTGTTTCAGCTTCATAAGAATCTGATCAGGCCCTTTGCACTGTGGGTCCTTGATGGGCATGAGAGCATTTTAGAGAGGGTTGGAGGCGGCAAATATTAAAAGCTTACCTTACCAACTTCCAATAAAACAACAGATGACATTAACCTCACACTAACTACTCCTTACAGAAGTTCTCCATTCCTTTAGTCTCTTTGATCAGTAGGAAGTAGAAATGGCTTGTCCTCAGAACCACCGGTGGCTCAGGAAGCACTCCAGCTTTCCCTCTCAGCATTCCAAGCAGAGGAATCAACCACAGAGGGTTTTTTCATTTTCCTCTCATTAACACACACATACATAAGTTTACATATGGCAAGCGCTGCACATTTTGGTATTGCTTAAGAAACATCTGGGTTAGGCAAGCAGAGGCTGGAGCAACGGAAAGAGCCTTCCTGGTTCTATGAAAGACTTTACTACAGTAGAGAGCACGAGGCAAGGATGTATCTGAAGTGGATGCATTTGTTGCAGCAAGGGGAAGCTGCAAAGCAACTTGAGCTGCCTGCTCTGACAACTCCAGGGGTTGTGTGTGGAGCCCAACGCAAATAACTGCTCTAACTTCCTAACAGCACCACGATGAGTAATTGCAGTCATTGCATAAGCATAGCATGAGGTTCTCTCTCCATTGCTAGCAGCAATGAAGGAGTAGATATTCTGGCCAACAAAAAAAAAGATCCATCTAATTCTGTGTTTTGCCCAAGGGAGTTGCCAATACCAATTTCCTTAAAGCAGGATGTAAAAAAAGCCCTACAGGTAAGTGCTTTCCTCACAGAGAAAGAGCTAACCTGGTTATCGAGTTTTCTTTGTGCCATGCCCCATCACTTTGAGCCAAAAAGGCCTACAACACCCACTGCACTCTAAGTGATCCTCCTGGCTCCAATGCCTCTCTCTGATGTGGAAAAGCACCACCAGCAGACTTATGCCAGCTCCCACTTCATAACCCTGGCTAATGCCTGAGCTGGTAGTTTTACAACAGAGGAAAATTAATCCTTCAGCAAGGACAATCAGCAGGTGACCAGAAAAGGGGAACAGTAGTGAGAGAGGATTGATCATAGGTGGAAAAACCAGTACTTTAGAAATTCTCTAATGTGGGTTTTCACAACGGCCTCTCAAACACAGGTAAGATACAGTGAGACTGAATGTGGCTCAGGAAGCTGCTCTCCTGTCCACAAGAGAATTTCTCTAGGAACTCTGCTGACTAGTTTTGATGGTGCTTTAAACACACAGCACTTCAAGAGCCTAGCCAAGAGGACTGAGGGCAGACTGCTCGGCGTTGCTAGCCCTCATGGACCTAACTGGTGGCTCCCAGGAGCCAGCGAGGGTGGCAGTGCCCTGGAATCCACTTAAGCCAAGCCTGCAGCAGCCTTGAAAATGTGTAGCATGACCTTTGTTACGCAGTTATACAGAGGTGAAGAACAATTGCATTTTCCCTATTTCCACAGAAAAACAGCACTGAAGGTGACACTTAGGCTCAGCTTTTCACTCCCTTCTGTTTTCCAGTCTTGTTTCTTTAGAGACAGCAGCCAGATCTAACATACTTCAGAGGAGGGCTAGCCTCTTCCAAATCCTATCCAACCTGAAATACTGGCTTTCTTGGCCAGAGGCCCAGGTGAGGCTGCAACTGTGACACTACATGCAGTACCTTTGCTTAACCTTTTCCCTCCCACATTGCCAGAATGCATTTCAGATATTTTAGCATCTTAGCAACAAAGACGATTTCAAATACAGCTTTTTATTTCTCTTTCCATTTGAGCTCTGCAGCACTGCAATCTGCACAGACCCTTACAAACTCAGGTGCTAGCCTGCCTTTTGAAAGCATCTGGTCTCCCACATACCCAAGGCCAGAGGCTGCTGCAACAAGTGCCTCCAACCAGCGTCTGGTAGGGCCTCAGCAGCACCCCCACTTTGGCCAACTCTGTTCCACCCCTGCTGCCTTAACCTCAAGGAACAGCCAAGGGAGTAACATCCTTTTCCCTCTTACTATTTGGTCCAACTAAGAGTGTGCAGACACATACACAGACTCCAGGTTCTTTGCACAGACTTACTTTTAGACACTTCAGTTCTAAAGTGAACTTCATAGGAGCTGTTTATAAACATTTCTTTAGCCATGCCACAGCTAGCTGACATAAAAAAAAGAAAGTTAAATTAAGTGTTCAAGCAAATTCCTGGGACATCTCATCATCAGCTGCATCTGGCAGTTGCGAAACTCACTGTCTTTATACACAGAATCTGCTCAGGAGTTTCTGACCTTAGCTCCTCACTGGGAAAGATGACTTCTTATGAAACTCTAAGAGGGCTTTACTCACCACAGAAAAAACCCTTACATTAATACATCTAATTCCTTAGTCTAGCTTCTGCAAAGAAAGAACCCATGTCACGTCTGTCTCCTTCAGTTCCTCAGTGCAAGATGAAGGACGCCCAGGACTCTTCCACCCTGCAGGAAACTGCACTCCAAAGCAGCACTGGAGTCTCTCCTTCCTCTCCTCACAGCATTCCTCAGCGTGTCACATAAGCAGACACTGAACAGCAGCTACCTTGCTTTGAGCTCCTGCCTTGCAGACTGCTGGACAGGGCAGTGCAGATGAAGCCACAACTTCTACAGTGGGCCAATGCTCTCACGACTCCAAAGGCATGCACTAACTTCTACAGAACTTGAGGCAGATGAGAGGCAGCCCAGCTGTACAAGCTGCCCCTGAAGGAATTCCAGGTGAATTCACAGTAACAGATGGAAAATGCTGACAGACTGCTTCCCCACCCCCACCCAAGGGGAAAAGGATTTCAACTTTACAACAACAAAACCATTACAGACTGGGATATCCCAACTACCTTAAATGTGACTTCAGCTTACTTGAGGTGACTCAGGGTTACTCAGCTATCAGGACAAATTATCAAGCCAACCCTTTCACTTTGACACCAAGAAATAATGACTCTCGTGACATTTCTTCCTGTTCACTTGCTTGCCAAAGAACATTGTTGATAACTTCTGTACAAAATAAACACCAGCTACTAGAACCTGATGTACAAGCAACTGCTTCAGCTTCTACCAGGTACACATAGCAATGGTACATTGAAGTAATTTCCTAGAAACTGTAAATCCAAGTGATTAAATACATCTAACTAAACTTTTTATGGCATAGAATATTCTCAGGCATCTCCATTTTACAAGAAGCAAAGTGGCCTCTGAAAATGCCATATAGCAAAAGTATCCTGGAGAATCACAGGTATCCTGGAGCTTTCAGGTGAGATACAAAGCCTTGCTACCTAGTCTGGCCCAGCCATCTGGTGCTGAACTGAATTACACACCAGTCAGTCTTACAGATACTGATGGAGACTTCAGTGATTCATGCTGCCTCAAAGAAGAAAGAGAAAACTTAAAATAATCTCTTGTTATCTAAGATGAGCCTAGTCTATCCTACAATCAATGGCAATTTCAAAGCATGAAGGGCACTATGCAGAGTGTCAGGTATCACACAGCAATTCTTCAGCAAGGAGAAAGGTAGGGAAGGCTCTATCAGTGAGATATTTGCTAACATCCCTCTCCTCAAGTGCCCTATGGCAGAGTTGCCTACTCAAGAACCATTTTATCGCAACCTGGCAATATGTTCTAATGTTCTACTGTAAATTTGGTTTACATGATGCACACCGCCTCACTCAATGTGGCACCTTTGCTGGTGACTGTATTGGAACACAGTACACAGGCTGCTTAAAGCCACCCATTCCTAACACCGTGTGTTTGTTTTAAAATAACCTATAACCAAATCATGCTATAGACTGATTTAAACACCTCCAAGCCTTAAAACGTAACACATATCATCCAACAATCCTGGACAAACACCCTGAAAAGTAACCTAAAAAGCCTGAAAGCAGCTGCCATGCCAACTGATGGAATCTGCCAGCTGTGTTCCCTCTTAGTACTCAAATAGCAGCGGTACCTCAACAGCATGCTGACCCACTGTACTCCAAACCAAATACCTGGCTGCTCCCACTACACTTTGATCCCCCAGCTATCTCTTTTCACACTGAAAATGCTTGAAGGAGCTGAATAAGAAAGTAAATAAACTAATCTTCCTTCCCTCCAACCAGTAATACAGTAATCACAAACAAGCAATGGCTGGTGCCATTTCTCAGAGGAATTCCTGTGGAGGCACTCACACTCAGCAAGTTCAAAACGAGACCAGATAAAAAACATGGAGAAACTGATCTGTAACCAGAAAACACAGGAGCAGACAGGGGTGAACCTGGCTACAACAGTGTGGCTTCTGAGGGAGTGCCGGAGGACTGGGCTGCAAATGTCTAGGCTTGCAAGCTTCCTCCAAAGTAGCCTTTCCTATTGATCCCACAGGAGTCTGACCACCTAAATAGACTTTTGGTCTGATCCATTAGGTGAATCCTCATGTTATTCCCACATGCAAATCTGTCATCTTTAGGTGGATCCACAGCCCAAACAGAAGCTTCAAATAAAGAACTTCCGTTTATGCACTGTCTCGATACTCACACACGCAGATCCTGAAGAGATGTTACTTTCATTACACATACTTATCAATTATCTTTTTTCCATTCAAACATGGGCTGTCTTTTGAGAGTCAGCCAGCTGACTTCAGGAGACAATGCTGCTGAACTGCTGCTGTCAGCTGCTACACTGGAAGACAGACAAGGAAAACAGTTCTTAAGGTGTTTACCACCAATGTGCCAGAGGTTATCACCAGTGTTTGCTGTGTGTGGAAGACAAGCAAACAAGCAAATGCATTCATAGACAGCGAGCAGCTTGGGAAAGGGCAAAATACCATTCTCTGCAGAGTGCTGTGCAGCCACTCCTCTGCATGTGTGCATTTCTGTATGGAAAGCTTATTTTCCAAGCTATAAAAAGAGAAATCATTAACCCATCACCAGAAAACCTGTCCTCTTTGTAAGCCTAAAGCTCTCCATCAATACACAGACAGCATCTTCCCCTGCAAGCACAAGGAGATATTAAAGTAACTTGGAGATAAGGCCTGTGTGACTAGAAAACATTTCTCAGAGAAGCTTCGTGAAATCCTGACTTTAAAACTATTGCTTCCAGTGAGACCAGAAAACTCGGGAGACCACACCAGAATTAGAAAGCGCCTTTGTGCCAAGTCTGAGATGGAACCACGCACCTTTCCTTCCTCAAAAGACTATCCTGATAGCAGACTTGGTTCAACTTATTTACAGGTTTGCAGGTAATTTTTTAACTTGTCAAAACATATGCCAGGCATGTGTGCAGCAGGCAGATAACTTATAATTTAAGTAATTTCTAAAAACAATATGCAGAAACAAACATTTAATACAGATGATTATCACTTATACTTTGATTTTGGCTTCATACTACTATCTTTGCATCACTGTATTTAATTACACTGCACATTTCCTTCATGATTCATCATTGCATAACAAACTAGATAGCCACTTTATGGGTGTGTTGCAGGTTTACACAATTAACTGAGTCTATTGGACTGGAAATGACGATTTGTATTAACTGAAAAGATCATGTGGCTGCATAGTTTGTGGGTGTTGGTTTATTAGAATGGAAAGTGCCAATTACAGAAGGAGAAAACAAAGACAAACTCATTATGTTTTAAAGAGAAGCACCTATGACTTCCTGGAAATGTTAAAGTTTATCTGGGATAGGATTCCCAGCTGCTGAATTACAAAGAAAATTATTCTTCCTATGTTCATGAGAACACAGGAACAGGAAAGGAGGAAGCCAAGGCACCACAGGGAGAACAAAACAGGGTGGGAGAGGAGTTGCCATACCAAGGCCACCTCCACTGTCGCCTCCACCTCCCAGCCCCTTCCCATCAAAGTCTGGTCTCAAGATGACAGTGACTTCTGGACCTGTGGATGCTGGTTTTGCCCATGCCACAGGCCATGCAGGTGCAGCCTCAACACCCAGCCCTAGCCCCACTGCTCTCCCTGCAAAGCCACTTTGAGCCATGCAATGAGAATACTTATTTCCTCCTCATATTTTAAGCTCAACAGCAAATTCAGTTTATTCATACTTTACTCTTCACTTTTACTTTCAACAGCTCCATCTCACTACCACAAATCTACACTAAAAATGTAAAACTCAAATGCCTCCAAACTGACTAAAGGTTACGTATTTGACTGTGGTTTTGATTAACAGTTAGGTGATGCTTGTGACAGAACAAACCATATAACTTAAATATTCAACTCAAAGATGTGCTAAAAATCAAGCTATTTACCTGATCCCAAAACCTCCGCCATCATTTATTTAGATTCATCTCTCAAATCAAGTGTGTAATACTTCACATGAATTTTCTGCACTGTACATCCAAGAAATTGATTAAATTCATCTCCTCTCATGGATTTCCTAAGTTTGAACACAGAAGGGAATTCAATTGAGCATTTGAAAGAGTCCTGGATATATTTCAGTGTGGTTTATTAAAGGAGGACAATACAGATTTTTAGGGGGGTTGAGGGTTTTTTTGGGGGGTGGAAACACAGAATCACATTATTCCCTTAATTTGTATTTTTATAAATCTATCCAAGTTTATGTGATGTGTGAAGATGGTGAACAGCAGAGCAAGATCCTCAAAAGCTCCTGTTTCTCACTCCTAAAAGCAGATATTACCTTAACTGGAGACAGGGCACCAGAGAAACAAAAATTTAAAGGTACTTCTGAATAAATACTTTAAATATCAGCTGTTTAATTCCATGTGCAGACACAAGGAAGATCTGAAATTTAGAGATGTTTGTTTCCAGCAAAATCATTAGGCCCTGTAGTGCTCAGCTTCTCAGAAAATCTGTTTTATTGATAGGCACAAAGATGCACTCAGGTAAGTGAGCATTAGGTCTGGATTAAAGACGTGTTTTTAACGTCTTTTTATGAATGACATGTCAGATTTGGACATAACAAAAAAAACAGAAGCAAGTTCAGCAGCACAGTCTCACTTTGTTGGGGATGTCTGTAGCAAGGCATCAGTAGTGCAAATACAAGTACACATCTCAAAATATAGACGCTCAGCGGATTGTTGTGTCCCCTTCCACATGCCCTATACAGGCAGAATCTCAAATATGAATAAAATTAACTTTACACTGTTTGGGAATCAAGTTACCAAACTATTAATTTCTACAATGACACAACTGTTTCCAAATACCATTTCTATATATAAAACCTTTCAACTGAAATTACTGGTTCAGAGTGAGAACCCTCACTGTCCTTCCTGCTCAATCTGCTCTTAACTCCCCAGCTCATCGAAGCCACACACAATTTCACTTGCAAATCTTGCAGAGTGTGAAATCTCCTTCCTCTGCTTTCAGAGGTCTCCGAAATACCCAACTGATACATAAGGCATTCCAAGCTTCCCTGGATTACATTTTTAGTGGCATGCTGTATTTCTAGGCTGTCAGTTTGCTTACTATTTATTTAGTAGAGATCCTAAGCTGCACCTATTGATGATACTCTATAAAAAACCAATTTTATCAAAAGAACTATGGCATTGACTTTAATAAGCAAAAAGGATGGAAGAAGCCACAGAAAAAAAGCACAAAGAAAGCAAAAAGTTGACTGCTACAGTTCTTTCTAAATTCAGTGAACTCAGTTATTTTTTAAGAGTTCCTGTTTGGTCCGGACAAACAAGGTCTGGCCACAGCAACTGATGAGTCTCACACTGAGCAATGCAATGTGGCCGAGATCAGCTCAGTGACTGCAGTGCACTACATCATCCAGGACCAGCTCCTTCCACAGACAAACTGCCCGGTCTCATTCATGTCCCTTACCTTGGTGTCTTTGACAGAGTAATATATAACCTCTGCCTCCTGAAACGACCAGTTCAGAGGCCCCTGCATCAGATAAGCTCCTTGCAACGAGCAAACCCTTTGAGATGTCATGAAGCAACGAGACATAAATCCTTCCCTGGCAGAGATAAGAAACACTGCACACACAGAGGGTGTTTTGCTGCTTTCAGATTCAAGTACACTTTGGCTGTTTATCAAAGCCAGCATACAAGGTCGGGTGGAACAACTCAAGCTGAGCACCACGCCACTACTCACATAGCTTCTAGTTGTTTTGAAGAACAGCTACCACAGATACCTGTAAAATACTGTGTGAATACGTCTTATCATTCTCTGGCCATTTAGCTTTGCCACAAAGACAATGTCTGTGTAGTGAGATGACCATGGCAGAAAAAGCACACTAAGAGGGAGCATAAAAGACAAAGATAAAAGAATACGTATGTTCTGGAGACGGGTGAGAAGGAATTTAAACAGTGCTGCAGACCCTACCCCTGCACCTTGGGAGATTCCAGGAACTTCCCCCAAACTGTCATTATGTATAACACTACACTCGTTTGAAACACTGTGCCTAAAGGGCATAAAAACAGGGGAGCCAGTCAGCTGACAGCAAGCCCTCTGGCTCTGTAAGATGGGATGCAACAGGGCAGTTAGACTGGGATTTGAGTCAGCTCCTCTGTTCCTACTGACCAGCCCAGCATCCCGAAGCAGAGCAGCTCTCAACACCACTCTAAAAGCATCCAATATAACGGATTAAGTGAACTCTGGGTATTTCACCAGACCAGAGCTCAGCTTCCTGATGACCAGGTTACATTGCCTGAGAGCAAGAATGAACTCAGCCTGGGAGGACTGTATAACAATGTCCCTACAGCAGCAGAATGGATGCAATACTTCTGTGAGGCATTCAACTATTACAGAATGGATGGCAGAAAACAGATGTGGCTGTGGCCATTTCTGGGAAACACAAGTGTGAACAACAGCTATTTTTAATTTATCGAGTTCCATTCCAGTCTAAGCTGCTACAGAATCTGTGTCAATCTTGGTGTCCTTTTTTGATCTCTTCCCTCACTCAACTTATGCTTATGTACTGAAAAAGTCTGAGCACATGATTACCCCATCCAGGCAACATGCCTTTGAAATGGCTTTTTAATCTAGACTCTCCACTCCCTGACAGACTGACTTTTGCAGTATGTCTGTATTTGCTGTCTAGACACTTGAATATGCTAACCTCTAATTTAGCCCTCCTTTACTGACCCATGAGTTTCCTCCCTTTTGTGGGTCTTCTGGCTAAACTGGAAATGCAACACACTCATTCTGCCCTATACCTGCCTGGTGTAACTGCATTCATACAGATCTGACCAGTGAAGCAAGCACATGTTCCTCATTCACAGCAGTGATGAATCCTTACACTGAAAAAGTTTTGTAGCCCTCTCCTAATCCTGTTCCTCTCTTTGCTGTCTCCAAATTCAAAGATCAGTGAAGTCCTTTCCTGGAAGGATTCAGGACACAAGACTCAAGCTGAATCTTGTAAGTAGTATTAAATCATTGTGTACCCTGATACACAAGCAAGAAACGATGGAAGAGTCTGACTGAAATATGAAAGGAAGAACAAAATACATGTATATCCTAACAGCAGCTTTACTACCTCAAATCCAAAGGCCCAATTAAATCCAGTAGTGCTCTAGCATGGGGGAAAAAAAGAAATGAGGTGCGTAGGGCAGTGGGCAATGTCCTCCCAGTTCCCAGCAGTCTGATACAAGGCACCTTCTCGACAGCCTGAATGGATTTTTCTTTCACCAGGTTCTCTGCACTGGGTTCTTAAAGCCATGTAGAAATTCTGGGCATCTGCAGCATTCAGACAGACATGTAATCAAGGTACACAGATGAGAGTTCCCAAAAGCCATGCTGTACTTCCGTTTAGATAGAATGTTTGCATCACAAACCACTTCCATATGCCTGAAGCATAAAAGATTTGCTATCTGTGTCAGTTTCTATGATGACTTAAGAGGCAATTTAGTGTCATCCAATTGCTTTAAAGTCTTGTATAGGGTGAATTTGCACAAAGCCTGAGTAATGGACCTTGTACAAGGCTGAATTTCAGCATCCGATCTGCACAGTAGTAAATTGTTATCCTTGCAGTGAGTCTGCACTGCTAATCTATGGATACACCTTACACTCAAACTCATTGCCTCTGCCCCATCCTTGCACACCTACACATCTCTCTCTCACAGTAAGTACCACAGCACGTGGTACAACATCAGTCGTATGGCAAGAACAGAAGGAAAACGTTTAACTGCTTGTAATTTGGGCAATCTGATCTCTCTATGTATGAACACATGAGTTTGACACCACTGCACCACAGCCTCTGATTTGCTATCAGTTCAGCGAGACCATAGCAATTTCTTTGTGTCCTGTATGCATCGTTTTCTCCCTTGAATTAAGTTGCTTTCCCTCACTTCAGAGCAACGGATGTTCAAAACTCAGGAAACTAACAATGTTATTACCTGTGTCTTTTGTGCACATTGCCATAAAGCATGCAGTACCACAGTAAGAGTGCCACGAAGACTTCTTAACCTCAATATGAAGACTTCTTAGCCGCAATATGCAGACCTAGAGTCGTTCTGTCAGATTACCACAAAACAGAAGGACCTGCACAAAACCTATGAAATGCAACAACTTTAGCTGTCACACACCGTTTAACTTCTGTGTGCATCTTGATTCTGCTTGAGGTAACGGCTGGAGCTAAATTTGGACATGTCAACTCTTTCATTTTGGAAGTCAGTATCCAAGCCAAGGCCAACATGTGGAATTTTAAGCTATCAAATAATTCTAGAATTCATGAATTCTCATGATGGAAAGGTTTATTCATAGACCATTCTTTGCATTGCTTTTTACTAGGTTTGCTTTTCCCAAGCAATCCTTTACTAAAAGCTCCATCTGAACTAATGTGGCAGATGGCCTCTGCTCTGCAGAAGCACCTCAGGAGGTGCTGTAGAAGCGTTATCTGTACCACCCTCATTCACATAACTAGTCATGCAAAACCTACCACCACAGCATCCAACTTACACTTTTACCTCTCTTCAGAAAAGCTTTTCCTCTCTGATTACTTAACGCAATTACCTTTTCTAGTCATTAACAATGAAGAAGAGTATCTAAGCTTACTCACTCCCTTCCTTTCAGTTAAGCAGACCAGAGGCACGCTTGCCAGAAAACATGGAAAAACCCCAAGCTTCCTGCTCAAGAGCAGCTGCTGCAAATAAACAGGATTAAGCAATAACACAGCAGCTACTGTAAAACAAAGTTAATATTTATAGAAGCTGGCTCACCAAAACAATCATGACACTCTAAAGAAGAGTACAAGAGCAATATCTGACATTCTGTATTAAAAATATGTATCTTCCCATGTTAGTCTTTCAGTGCGAAATTCTACTTCATTAAATTTCTTGTTTTCTGAAGAGATTTTGCCTTTCACTTCTGCAGCTCCTGCTGACATTTGTGCCTTGTCTCTCGCAAGACACACAGAAATAGCAACTGAAAACTTCAAGTGTTGAAAATGAGAAGTATCAAAGGAACTGAGATCATTGAGAAGCAGACACTGCAAAACAAGCTAGAAATAGGCCAGCTCTGATCAAAGGACATCCATTATCACAAGGATTTCCTCTGCAAAGGAATATCATGAATGAAAGTCCATAATAGTATTTTTTCAAGAAATGCAGATGTTTCATTTATTAAATACAGACCAAACAGGGTACAAAAGAGGTTTAAAGCGTCTCGTAATACTACTTGAGCTGTTGTGCTTTTTATTCCAGCAGACTTGTTATTAACTAGTATTAACCAACCTGGATGTCCAAGATTATTTAGCAGTTAGTCTCTAGGGCAATTAGCAAATTGCAAAGAGTGGCTCACACATGCCTACAGAACTGAGAATTGGTTGAAGGGTCCTGAAATAACTTCGTATTGCAAAGAAGGGAGAGAAATGAGAATATAACTGTTGGTTCAGAATTCAGCTGCCTCTGTGCACAATTCAACACAGAAATTATTAAAAGTGACGCAATTACTGAACATTTTTATTCAGGATAACAATCACAAATTTAAGGCAGTGGAGTTTTAGTGACCAAAAGCCACAGGGAAAGTCATTTAACAGTAAGAGACGAAAAGTCCATGCACATAAACCAACTCCGAAATTCTCTAATTGAGTAAAACCAGGCCTCCTGATGGAAGCACAGAGGCCATAGGGTAACAACTGCAGGGAAAACCAGAATGGCCTTTTCCTGGACCAAAGATTCTCAGACACAAGTAAGTCAAACCCAAACATCTATTACTCTTCACGTTCCAGCGCGGAGGCACAGTAGGAGTTTGTCTTACTGAAGTCATGCCAACACTCTGACAAAGTCTGTCCTTTGTATCCCGCTATAACATTCAGGGTATTTGCACCATCAGTGAGTACATCAACACACCAGAACTTAAACCAGACATAAGACCCCCAAAAACTCCAACATCCTACTTTAACATAAGTATGCTAACAGGAAAACTCAAGCCTGAAATAACTCATGCTGTGGTTCAGCCACAGAAACAACACAGTTCTTACGAGACAAATATGCTGTAGGAGAGCTTGCAGCCCCCAAGAACCAGGGCAGATGGGGAACTTTCACCACAAGTCAATAGAAACCCCAGAAGAGAAAGCAGAAGTCACCTGCCAACATACATGACATCACGCAGTGAAATCAAGCATTCTTCCTGGATAGCAGCATTAAGAATTCCAGCTTGCAGTGGACACAGCAGACACATTTTGTTAATCCTACTGGTAGCAAGTCTCAGTGCTGGGAGTTTCAGAGCCCCAGTGACATTCCTTTGTCCAACAAAGCAATGATTGTACTGCACAGCAAAACTGACCAAACCCCAGATTCACTTTGCTTATGCTGTAAGTAAACAGCATCCTCCGCAAATGCTTGCAGTCCTTTACACAGCAGCTTTCACTGAGAACCTGCTGCTCTACCACTGCACTCTACCCTCGCAAATGTTAAGTCACGATCCGCTGTCAGATCTGTGATAACCCACATATGATTGAAGAGGGATTTATTTCAACGTGAAGGTCAGGGAAAAGACCCCTCAGAGCAGTGAACAGTGAAAAGCGGTGGTGGCGGTTTCCTTCTGGAGACACCGAAGGACACAAACGCTACTTGTGAATACCTGTGACTGTGAAACACTGACACCGACCGCCAAGGACGAGGCCCGGGTGAGGCCGTTCTTACCACAGGCGCCCCCGCCGCCATTTCCCCACCGCCTCAGGGCCCGAGGGGCGGGAAAGCGAGCGCCCCCTGGCGGAACGAGACCCGCCCCTGCAACTGCGGGCCGGGGCGGGAGCACGCGGAGCGCCGGGCAGGGAGCGCTCGGGGCGCCGCGGGGACAGCCCGGCGCCGGCAGAGCTTCACCAGCGCTGCCCCACAGCCTCTGAGGGAACCGTGCGCCTTCTCCCACGGTGCC